>VYXB01007791.1:553890-607470 GCA_013397135.1 Pachyramphus minor | reverse complement strand
GTGCAGCTGGATGCGGGGTGCCGCGGCCGCCGGGCCCAGCACAGCTCCCCCGGGCCGGGCGGCAGCACCGCCCGCAGTGACCCTGCCCGGGGCTGTGACATGCATCTCTATAGGAGGTCATAGAATCACAGAATAGCTCGGGTTGGAAGGGAGCGCTGGAAATCATCCATGCCAGTTCCTGCCAAGGCAGGGTCACCTGGAGCAGGTGACACAGGAACGCGTCCAGGTGGGTTTGGAATGTCTCCAGGCCGGGAGAGCCCACGACCTCCCTGGGCAGCTGTTCCAGTGCCCGGCCACCCTCAACATAAGCAAGTTCCTGCTAGGGTTGAGGTGGAACTTCTTATGTTTTAGTTTATGGCCGTGGTGGTTACAGCTCACCTTTTTGCCATTCTGGTATGGTGGGTGCAGGGGAGGTTTTAGGTGTCCAGCCTGCCCTCCGGGAGCGGCCACCTGCCCTGCCCGAGGTTGGAAAGAGACAGGGTGTTAAATCCCAGGTTTGGGAAATTGACAAACATCTCCGTGTCAATACTTGATGAATAAGCAGGCTGCCAGTGCGGAGCTGTGAAGGAAATGAGAGACGGTCTGACAATTTTCAGATTAGTTTGACACATTTTTGACACTTCTAAGCGTAGTGGGATGTGAAGAGTAAACTTAGAAGCATTTTTCTGCAAAAGCGGTTTGAGAGTAGTATAGTGAAAGACGGAAGGCAGTGTTCTTCAAAGAGCTTTTTTTTCATGAGCATAATTCAGCTAGGAGTTGAATTAGAAGCACTCACTTGGTGTTTGCAACACTTGAACTGATTCAGATTAAAACTCCAACCTGAGAACATAAACCCAATGCCTAAACTAGAGTAATGTCATGGGGAGATGCCATTTCTTTTAAATGCAGGATTTTTGTGGTTCGCTTTTCTAGGTGGCTTAACCCAGCGCAGCCTGATCAGTTTCATTCTGAACCCACTCACCAGTCAGAGGAACAAGGGACAGAATTTAATACCAGAGTAAATCTCCAATATCCTGGATTTAGGCTGTTGTAACTCAGAGCAGAATTTGATCTCCTACACACAGGATCAGTAGATATAGGATTGTCCCAAGTAAATGCTTTAAAGTGAAAGATTGTGATATGGGCAGATTATGTCTCCATAACCTGAATTGACTATAATTGCGTATCTCAGTTGATGATGGTGCTGAGGTCAGTGAAAGCATGTACTGAATCAATTAATTTGTGACAGCTGAAATTTTCCCCAGCTCAGCCTTTGGATTTCATTCGAAACTTTCTTTAAAGAAACAACAGTGTGTTCATTTGCTGTATACTTTATTTGAAGCCTTCTAGAAACCTGGAACCAAGTCTTGGATTTTTTTATTTGCCTGAATCTCCAGCTGACTTCAGTGGGAGCGTTACGCAAGAAGGGAGTTCAAGTGTGAGCCTTTCATGTGGTTAAATAGATAATTGATATGGGTGCGGTTATACCGCTTGTTTTTAATATAAATAGCAGTGTGCTTGGTAGGCAGAGGGGCTGGATGGTATAGTAGTAGTGGCATTTAAAACTATGTTAATAAATATTCAGTGTGGGATCAGGTTAAGTGTTAATTGCTATTAGCATATGCAGTTTATTATTATCAGGTGAGTGTTTACTGCGAGGTAAAAGGGGCGTTGGCCATCACACTGCTCTGCCTGTGATGGCTGCTGCAGATAGGGAGGCTCTGTCTTCCTGGCCTGCTCAGGATTGTGTCTGTCCATGTAACTACACTGTTTTCTCACTCAGTGAATTGTACCTCTGAAGTCCCAGTTGAGATCAATATCTTATGAAAGAGGTAAGCTCAGTGATTCTCAACCTAGTGGTGGTAATCATAAGTGTTTAAAGGATAGTGGCTCAAGTCGTGGAATTAAAGTGGAATTCAAATGATGGGCTGTTCCTATTAAGTAGAAATAAAACATAGCTTTAGAAAAGGCTATGTGTGACTCCATTAATATGTTTCAGATTGATTGATTGATAAGGATTGTAGTAGCTCTTTTTTTACTCAGCTGTTAAGTGGGGTATGATGGAAGACTGGAAAGCTATTTGATCCATAAGGCAATCACAGTATCACAGAAATAAATCACACAGTTTAGCTTGTTTATCTCCCTTATTCCTTTCTAAAGGTTGTAGAGGTAAATGTGACTTTTTGGTTCCTCCTTAGAACTAATATGTGTTCTAATTTTGTTTTAATCATATGTCAATTTTATTCCATACAAAGAGAGTGGAAAGGATATAACATAGTAGAAACGTGATCTGAAACATATATGTGATTAATTGGGTGTGTTTGCTTCTTCTAGGGAAAATCCAGAACGTACCTTTGATTTGGTACTGAAAGTAAAATGCCAAGCTTCTGAAAATGAAGGTAATATACTATGCCTATGATTTTTATTTATAGAAACGAGTGCTAGAAAAAAATATTTTGCATCCTGATGTAGTGTTAGCTTATATTTTGAGTTGCTACTGTATTGAAATTGTATTAGAAACTGACCAGTTATTGCTTTTCAAAGTCTATTTAATTTGCGGTTGTTGTGGGTTTCTGTTGTTATATTTTTGACTGTTTTAAAAATATTTGTGTTCTCAGAGAAATATTTGCAAAGCCTGGACTCGAACTGTATCTGCTGTACTTCGGAAGTCTTACAATGTTGGTTTTGTGTAAAATTTCATTTTGGGAGAACAGTTGACTTCTATCAATGGATTGTTAATTTTGATCGGTGTGATAGGGAGAAAATAACTTACTTTCTGAACAATAGGAAGAGGCTTTCTTTGTAGCTCATGTTTGGCTGCTGCTTTGGCTTGATACACCACACAAACAGCAATGAGTGCTGACTTGAGCTTATATTAGCCGTCAGGTTCATGTCTCTATAAACACAGGGTAAAAGAGATGTAGTAGTGCAAGAGTTGTCTGAAAGAGGCTTTTTTCCTCTTGGGTAAAAAGAAGATGGGATTTGCAGTACTGAAATTAAAGTGACCTCTTGGAAGTCCATTGGGGGAACTCAGTTCATGTTCTCATCTGAGGTTGTTGGCCTTACAAAATCCCAGGGAGAGGAAGAGTCTTGTTGGGGTTGTGATGTAGTCATGTTAGTCTGTGACAGCTGCGTCTTAATCACAACTGTAAAAAACTGCATCTTAAAATAGAGTGTATTTCTTATCCTACTTTGCTAATGGATGCTATTTCCAGAGTTTACTACTCTAACAAGAAGGCTGTAGAAGTTTATAGCCTCAAACTATTCTTTTTTTTTTTTTTAAATTTCAGGCAGCATTTGTTAGTGGTGTCATGGGAGCATGGCTTATAACAGTTACAAAAACCATTTTTGTTGAAGCTAAACCTAGTTCTTTAGGTCTTTTCCTGACAATCCTAACAGACTTTTCTGTACCTGTTGTATTATATATTATCCTGTACTGATAGCTCAAGTTTCTCCCTTTTTGTTTTCCTCTTCTCTTTGTAAGATTGTTTATTTAGTTGTGAAATGACATCTTGGGCCTACTGCAGTCCTTGGATAACTTCACTTTTTTTGTGACCAACCAGAATCCTTCAGCTTGCTTTTGTGATTTGCTGTTGATAGAGTCACAGTCTGGCAAATCAGATGGGTTTTCCTAACTCTGGTAATTGTTGTGGTTTGTATCATGGCACATTTTTGCTTCTGTTCTCTTCCTTTTTCAGTTTTTACCGTAGTGATTTCATACATGATGTCTGGGTACCCCGCTTAGCTACTTGACTTCTGATCTGTTCCTCCTTGCATTGTGTCTTTGGTCTCTGCCTCTGCCCAATATCCCTTCCTGGGGGCCTGTTCACATCTTAGCTTAGGCCCAACTTCAGCCTGCAGATTTTATTCCCTTTCTTCCTTTCCCTCCTGAGATCTAGACTGTTAATCCTTTCGGGTTCTTCATCTTTAAATTCAAAAGATGTGGGTTTTTCTCTTCTGTGATCAGAACATGGTTCTATATCCTTTTAATTCCTTTTATCTCCCATTTGACTTCTGATTTTTGTACTTCTGCTGCTATAAGAAACCAATTTTTGTTGCTTGCAGCTCTGTGAATGTCTTACACCTGAATTTTGGTTGTAGGCACGTCCCCGGCTTCCCTCTGTAGGTGTTTTTGCTGTTTATCAGTGTCTGTGGAGAGTAGCATCTATGTACCTCCTTGCACTGTGACCTGAGTCAGTGTGGAGGTTGTATCTGAGACTATACTGTGGTTGCATCCTCTGCTACTCCACTTTTTGTCACTATCCCTTCTGTGCTGCGTGGGCTCAGTTGCTGTTGGTCCATGGGGTGGCCAAAGGCAGGAAGGAGGTCTGACACTTGTAGAGTTGGAGTCTGGAGAGTGTGACAGGCAAGGGCTTTAGGAGTCCTTCAGCTGGCCTGGAACTTGTGTTGATTCTTGCATGTGTCCATGGATCAGCACAAAAGTATAGTCCCCTTTCACCAATCAAACAGTGCTGGCCCAATATTCCAGTTACCCTCCTGTTGTACTTGGTGACCTGTCTGGGATTTGTTTTAATGTCTTTCATATCATATCTAATTCAGATAACAAACTCACTCCAGTGAGGGCCTGACATCATATTTACATATGGTATTATGAGCACAGTGATGTATCAAATTAATATATCTGAATATTAAAGTTATTTAAAGGAAATTCACAAGGGACAAAAGTGTATTGTTTCACTGCCACTTTAGAAATGGAGCACAAGGCTTGTCATGCTAAACAGGGAGCTTTCAAGGTTGGTTTATTATAAGGCCTAACAAATTTGACAGTTACCCTGTATTGTAGGTCTTGCCTTTAAATAGATTTTCATGCTAGGATAATCTTTTGAATATATCATACTTGAAAACGTGATCCATTCACCTGTTTCTTTGCTTATGCCTCTTTCTTTCTTATAAAAGAGATTTGTGTTTAAATAGGGGCTTTTTCCCTCGCATCCCATCTGCTCCTTGTACTTGATCCTGAAGCTATGTCAGGGCTGAATTTGTGACATCACTGTCACCAGTGTTGCCGTGGAAATATCACAGCCACAAAATTATGATCTCCCTGCATGAGTGAGCAGCAGGAGAAGCCGACTTAGAAGAGAGGAAGACCTTAATGTGACCCGTGTTTCTTAAAGCTTTTTCTTTGCAAGCTTTGCCTTAGTGTGCATTCTCCTGCATTTTAATTTCCCTGTGCCAGTGTGTAACTGCTCTAACAAATAAAAGTTGAGGTAGCCCTACTGCATATGTAACTCTTAATAGGATGTTTCTATGAGGATGCTATATGCAGCAATGTGACATGACAAAAAATTTTGCTGTTAGAATTGCTGCACTTTTGGAAAAGTGTTTTTAGATAACTTCTTAATTACAACATAGCTCCCAAGGAATGTTGCTTTTTCAGGTATGATAGTGTTCTAGGATTCTTCCACCTATAAAAGATCACAAATACGTGAAATACAGCAGAGTTTGTATGTGTTGTGAAATTTTGTTCTTAAATCATTTCACTAGTTTTTAACATAGGTATTTGCACTGAGTAGAAAACAAAGAGGTAAGTTAATATGAATTTATTATCACATCATGTATAGTAAGTAGCTCCTGAATTGGTTACAGGCTCAGTTATGCTAACATGTATTTATTTGTAGCTGGATCAAAATTTTGTTTCCCATTGTATACCTTTTTTTTGCATGTGTGTTATTTAAGAGTAACTTGCATGCTTAAATATTTATTAATACTGAGTAGATCATCGCTTGGGCTACTCTCTCCTTTCTCTCTGTTCTAAGCTACAGGAGTGCACAGTAGCATTGCTAGATTAGTGATCCTCCAACCCTTACCTCACTTCTGGGGCAGGAGAGAAAAAAGGGTATTCTCTACTTAAATGTTCTTATAACTCCCTCAACATAGCTTACTGTGTTTTCAGAGGAAATCTCCAAAGAAGAGGGAAAAACCCTAAGACCAAAATCAGATTGTTGCCATGTCCTAACTTCCAGTCCTTTGCAGCTGTGAGGATTGTAAGCATCAATTTACATATGTTGAAACATAGTAACTAGTTGATATGACAACTTGTACTTATGAAAATCATAACCCAGTTCTTGCAGAACTTTGAGATGAAATAACTGCTATTCACTGAAGTTTGCTGAGTGACCGGGAGATAAGTTCTGAGCGATTCTAACAGCCCGGGATTTGTTAACTGTGAATTTGGCTTGCAGTGCAAGTAGCACCTTATAGCAAAAAGTTTTACGTTGCCTTCCAGGCAGTTGCAGATTTTCATAATTCTTTTCAGTGTTACTCCTTAATGAACAAACAAACAAAAGAACTAGTGAAAACATGTGCTTGATATAACATCAGCAGTAGACCTTCTGTATTAAATTTTCACTTGAAGACTCAGAGGACAACTTGATAACAGACAGTATCAAAATTGTTGTGTTATTTTAAGGACAAGAATTACTCTTCAGATTTAGAGTGAAAATTTTGTAGCACTTTGGGCTGAATCACCCTTTCTAGGTATCAGGAGTAATGCAGTGGTACAGCTGGTGCTGAGTGCATGGCTTTACATAAGGCTGTTGCATCAAGACTGCTCAACAGCTGCATCTACAGCAACTTTACTCTTCTCCTGGCACTCTCCTGGAAATTATGCTTTGGCTGGCACTGTAAGATCTGCTGGAGCCTAGGAAGTGTCTGAACAAAGCAGTCTGCAACTTCTTTTCTTCTGTTTTTCTATTCAGGTCCTTCCATCATGGAAGGTAGATTGAATTTCTGCGAAGTTTTCCACAGGACGTGGAAATAGTGCCATTATAATCTTTGTGAGGAATGTATTTTTATCTATGTGTCTGTACCTATGCAAGCATATACAGTTTGTGCATATACAGTTTGTGCATATACACATATAAGTCAGAGCTTTAGATTTTTTAAATGTGCAAAGATGAAGTTGGTAATTTAATCAAGTCTATAAACTTTATATCCTTTATATGGATTCTGTTAAAACTGGGTTGTAGAGGCCAGATGCAAAAGGCAAACAGCTTCTGTGAGCATAAAGTCTTCAGCATTTCTGTCCACAATTGCCCAAGAAGAAGATGACTCAGATTGGTTTCAGTGTGTGTGGTCAAACGAGTGCTGTTTGCTGCACCCTCCTTTTCTTTGATTATAGCACATACAAAAAAAGCAACAAAAAGGCTCCACGGTGTGTGCAGGTAGATCCAGAAAAGTCAATCACTGAATGTTGTGGTTTGGGTCTAGGGCTGCTGTAGTCCTGACTGTTGAAGTTTTACTTGAAAACCCCTTTAAAGCAGCAGTTCATTTTCTGTTCAATCTAAGCATAATTGTTGGAACAACCCTTGAAATTTGATTGCTTTGTCTTTATTTCCTCTTCAAATGCTAACAAGCCTTCTATAGCTCTAGGGCTAGATAATGTGATTTTCAGAGAAGGTGTTAAGTAGGTTGTGTTGAATTGCCTGAGTAACTCCTGTAGTTTATCTTGGCTCTGCCAGAATGATAATAAATCTTAGTGATGTGTGATCTCTTAATTATTTTTCTTTAAAGAGTCTTATTTTCATTAAATTTTCACGGAAAAGCCATGAAAACAAGTTTAATTGTGTATTGGTGGAGTTTAAAACTATACGAGTTAAGTCCAGGAATTAGTCTAGAAATGCAAAATTCTTTGTATAGGGTTTGGTTGTGGTCTGTAAGGTAGTAATAACATTTATAGTTCCAGGAGAGTCCAAATTATGAAAAAAAAAAAAAAGTTTAACGCAGTTTGGAGTTTTGTCCAAGGGTAACCTCTCTAGCTTTGGTAAGATTTTGATTAAGAATCTTCTAAAACTGTTCTCAGGATTGTGGACAGAGCAAGCACTGTTTTTTTTTCTTTTGTTTTTTATTCACTATAGAGAGTTGTTTGTTAACCACACACTGAGCTGGTGGGTGTAACATGCTGATCAAGATAAATATGTACAGCAGAGGAAAGAAGTTATTTTTTTTTTAGAGCATCACTTGAACCTGATGAAAAAGATAATTCTATCAGTGTAATACATCAAGTCTGCACAAATTTTTTTTTTAAGAGCAGTTAAAACTTTTGATATAGTTTTTATGTGCTACCAACCTTTTTCACTGTTGGTTTTAACCTGGAAGGATACTAAATAAGTACTGGACTCCAGAAAATTAGGTTTCTCTAATTTTTTAAATCACACTGTGTTTTTCAGGTAACTGTGAAAAGCAACTATGTTGCTATGAATTAGATAAGCTTTCTTCCAAGTCTCTCATTTATGTGTATACTTTTTTCGTCAAATATTGTGTTACCATATTAGAATTTATTTTACACCAATAAAAAGTTAAAGATACTTTTGCAATTAGTAATATGTAATTTCAGAGCGTGGAATATCTGTTTATAGTTTTCACTTAGATACAGCTTTTGTGTATAAAAAATTAAAACTTTCTATACTCTTCTGAAGTTTCATTAAGCTTAACATCCTTCCCTGCCCTGACTTATTAACTTGTATGTTGTTATTTAAGTTACTGCTACTTCCCTCTAATGGTTTTTTGCTTTTCCTGTTGAAATTTCCAAATGGTGATACCTAAAAAGCTTGGAAAAGGACATTTTAATCTAACCTGGTTTCTCTGTAGAATTGATTGATTAGGAGAATAATATTTCACAATCTGTATAAGTTTTGAAGGCAAAAGCAGGTAGTGTATGAAAAGCAGGTAGTGCACGACTTTTGTCCTTTTGACAAAAATTAGGAATATAAGCCAGAGTTTGGCAGAAGCTCCTGCACGAGCGCCAAGCATGCCTGTAAGTCCTTCATAAATTACTATCTTTAAACCCTCCAGTTGTATCTAAATGAGTCTTTTCATTATAGTCAAATTTCTTTCATTTAATTGGAAAGCCCTTTAGGGTATGAAAAATGTCTTCTGGGTGTTTGCACTGTTGCTAGCGAAGAGTGGGTGTTGGAGAGCTACAAACTACAAAACCAATTAAGACAACTATGATTTTACATCTAAGATAAAGATTGGCATTTTGATGCTTTTTACCTTTTCCTTTTGTTCACCAGAGACTGAGAAATGGAGTGTAGTCTCTCCAGCTTTCAGCTTTTCCACAGATGCAAAATTGCAGAGGAAAACATTGCTGCTTTTCAGTGTCTCATTTCCTACAGCTCTTTTTTTTCCCCTCCAACCTACAGAGATTCTTGGATGTATGTGTAATTTGGAGGTGGGTGCAGATATGTGTGTGTAGGAGGGGAAGGGGTGAGAGCTGCTGAAGAAATAGGTCAAGGAAGGCCTTTCTGCTATCTCCTCTGCATTCTTTACCAGGGAGAAGAGACCTTGGTGGGGAGGGACGACCCTACTCCCCAGCAGCCAGAGCACAGTCCTGGGAGGAGTGCAGGCTCTGCTGTGCTCCAGAGATTCCAGCTGTAGTAATGTGGGGGCAGGCACTGTGGTATCAGTGCTGGTAGAGATGAATTATTCCCCTGCAGGCACTTGCCTGTCTGTGTCATTTTCTCATGTAATGCCATATGCCACTTTCAACAGCGTGATCACGTTTTGGGCAGTGAAATTAAAAGGGAATTAAGCAATACAAATATTAACTTGCTATAAAAAGAATTTTGCGTAAAATTTACTAGAATGAACATACTAGTGTTAATGTAACTAAATGGAAGCTGAAACCAGCAACCTGTATCGTGTAGTGTAGTCAATCAGTATGAAAGTTGACGTTCTTGTGCTTTTTTCAAATTTAATTTTAGTTTCATTTTAGTACTTCAGTATTTGAGACGGGTGCCTGGGGGATAGTTTGTGGGTTTTAAATTGCTTGCATTCAGAAGTGTTAAGAGTTTGCATATTTTCCTAAGCTAATGTCAGCCTACTTTGGCCCTCCCACACACTGAACAGCCCATCGTACACAGAGGTTTATCATTTTTTAATGGACTATGTTATACTGCTCACTCTCTTCATTTATAGTTTAATGGTACTTTATTTTTTTATGTATGGGAGATTTAAAATCTGCTGAAAAAACTTTGAAAACTGGTTAAACTTCTAAGCCTTAAAATGCTTCTTTGCAAAGCCTTAAGACACTTCTCTATCTACCACTAACTTGAAGAGGCTGAAGTGTAGGGTTTCCTGTCTGGTTCACAGAAATAGTCTTTAATTCTTTTTCCTTCACCACTGATGATGTTATCTGGGGAATGGCAGAGACATATAGACGTTCATGCTCATCTAACTGCTGAAATAGATACTGCTGTTTTGAAATAACACAAAACATGATCTGGGCTACGAAGGGGCACAATACATAAGTGTTCACAAAGGGCTTAAAAACCCGTGAAGCCAAGTAAAGTGTTATTTTTATTACTTAAAATAATTTTGTGTTGAAAGAGCAGTTTGATTGTAGCACTGTTTTGCAACTAGTATGTTAAGAATCTGTATTTTTCATGGCAGGCTGACGTGATAACTCCAGGTTATTTACAGGCACATACTTAATGTGGAAAATTCTACGTGACTGACAGATAAAGTATTAAAATGCTGAAAACATTAACTACTTCTGTTTGTTTTTAAGATTTTTCCATATATCTTGGAGAACTGTAGGTTTATGCTTAAAACTGAGCAATCTGTGTGGAGAAAGACTTCTTGTATTTTGTGAGTCTGGTTTAGGAGAAAGAATTAAAACTTAACACTGAACTTTATATGGAAAAAAGAAGAGAAAAAGCAGAAGTTAAGAAAAAAGGCCTCAACAAGATTTTGGGTGTGGTATCTGCACTTCCTGAGATGAGAAAGCCAAGGCTGAAGTTTACAGTCATACTGTTTTCCTTTGCAAAATTCTCAATCCTTGTTTGGAAGGTACTGTCCAAGTATTAAATCCTTAATTAGAAACAAGGCTTGAACAACGCCCTTAGATTATGTTTCCTGGATCTGGTTTCTTTACACATTTGAATGGGTGTTCAGATGTAGATTAAACCTAGCTAAAATTAAAAACTTGTGGCTGAAATGAGCATATTGGTTGGTGTTTCTGTGCTTATTCTGGGACATATTTTACAAAGTTTTTTAGTTAATGGCAAGTTTGATTATCAGAGAGGCATAATCGCCATAACCAAGGTATTTTGCTATAAATGGTTTACCATTGCATTTTTCCTTAAACTCAGAATGATAAAGAGTGCCACAAATACTTCCTATTCATCTGACCTTGTTTAACATCAAGCGTTTAATTTGTTGTGCTACTTGAACTGTGTTAGAATGCATAGAAAAGTTGTAAAGCTGTGGTGTCATTGTGTGGGTGGAGTCAAGTATTTGCTTTTGGCAGGAGGCAGTTCTTTTGCTCTGTTACAGGACAAGCTGAGTGCAAAAATCTGCTGTCTTAGTATTTAAATAGTGACCGCTAAATGTTGAATTGAATTGTGCTGAGATAGTTACACTTGACACAGGGAGGCCATACTGATAGTGATTATAAGGTACAGCATCATTTTCCTCAGAAATTACAAAGAAAACCTTAACATTTTAAGGCAAGTGTTTCCAGGAATGGAGTTATTATGGATGCAGTATTAAAAAAAAAAAAAGACAGTTTTGTGCTACAGTGAATGTGTGTGTTTGTGTTCTGTTTGAATGCAAAATAAGAAAATGTAGCAACATAGACATAAAAGACAAGGATTGTGTGATGGTTGTAAACCCACTTGGAGGTGTGTCACGAGTTTGAAATAATGGAGTGAAACCCCTGTGCCTTTAGAGCAACAAGAGAGAAACAGTTTTTGTAACTTACTCTTGCTAGCAAGAGCTGATCACTTATGCATCCTCTTCCTAACTTTTGGAGGTCATTTAGCTCCTATGTTTGTGTGTTTGCTGTTTGTGGTTCACTTCAAATAGCTGGCACTGATAAAAGTATGTGAGGTAAGCGTCCTTCCCAGGCTTGCTCCATGGTCTCACTCACCATTCAGCTGGTGGGGCTGCCTCTGGAGCTGACAGGAAAAGTTTGTTATGCAGGTCAGACAAGGAGGAACCAATAGGATTTTCATGCTGTGCAATGTAGCATGGGCTGTTGTTTCGTCTCTGAGTGTTAATTTCAAGTTCTTTTGGATTTGTTAAAATAAACGTATTGCTAGCTGAGGAAACTGGAGACAACTAGGTATAGTCTTACTCCATTCTCCTATCTTCTTGGTGGCTTTATGTTGGAATTGTTTGGGTTATATTAAACTCATGTCCTGTTTTTGAGGAACTGGTTTGAAAACTACGCTGGTGCCTTTTGATTTTCTGTTCACATGACAAAATTTAGCTCTTAAGAAAAAACCCAGAGTTAAATCCCTGTCACCTGTGGTCACTTCAAGGTATTGCAGATTTGGAAATAGATTAAGTTTTCATTTTGTATAAATAAAATTCTGGCTAAAGACCACAATTATGCCAGATTGGTATCATGCAGTAATTCATAGAACTGAAAGTAGTTAATGGTATTGTGACATTACATAGGAAATTCTGACAGGCTTTGTGTCCAGCAAACACTTTTGCTGGTGTTCATACTCTAGGTAACTTTTCCCTGCTAAGAATACTCCCAGATTAAAAAGAACTTTAGTTTTTCAGTGGCAGATGAATTTCTTGCCTCTTAGCTGAAGCTAATGAAGTCTTGCTGTCTCCTCAGAGGTGGCTGTGATGTCTGTGATTCTGTGCCAGGACAAGTAAAGCTTTCTGGCATCGAAACTGAGTTAGGTGAGGTTCTGAGAATTCAGTTGCAGTTTCAATCAGGCACTTTTAATTGGTACATCTGAATAAACCCATTTTACTTTCTGGGAATGGACATGTCCTGTGCAACGGAGGTATGAGCCCTCTAGGACCTTTTAGACCTTGTTCTAGTCTAAAAGTGCTTGTACAAGTATCAGTCAGGGGAAAAAAAGTCAAAACTAGCACACGTAATTAGTAAGTAAGCAATTTATAGGGAATTTTCTTTCTTAGTCTTGATATAAAATGCTGTATTTTACAAAGAATGGTTTGAAATACATTCTTTTGTGTTCTGGTTGTGACAAAAAAAAAGCTTGAGAGGACCACCTTTCGAGTGCCTGGCTGAAAACATTTTTCACTGTTCATAAACGCCATAATATAATAAAGCCTGCCTTAAAACCTGCCTTAAATTCTCTAGTGATGGTGACTCTCTTATTTTTAAATAAATAACTTTGTGTGATGTTACTGGACACTGACAGATACAGCAAACTGTCATTGAGAATACTTGTCAGGTCTTGCAATCCTTGGAGGGAATTTGCGTTGTGTTTTCAACAGTGAACAAAGCAGAATCCTTTCAGCTCCTACTATTGGGGAAAATCATGAAGGACAGAGTAAATGAGATCAAACAATAATAAAAATAAATTAAACTAGAAGTGAAATAGGATGAAGGTTGGAATAAAAAGGCAGTGAATTGTGTTGACTGTGGTCAGCAGACCTCTTTAAGCCAGTAAATCCATGAGGATGGGGAAATCCTGAGCACTTGCTCTCTGAGTGCTTGGGAACATGAACTTGGTCTGCTCATGCATTTTAAAGAAATGAGAAAGATTTGAAACTGCAGTGTGCTTTAAGCTCTAAAAAGAGAAAAATTTACTTTGCTTTTAGCCCTAAATTACTTCAATCTCTAAGTTTACCTGACTCTCCTAAAGTAGGACTGAATGTCTCTTGGCTCTGAAACACTGCTTTTCTCTGCATTTCCCAGAAAACTTGTTGGTAGCAGTATTTACTCTCATAAAACCCATCTGTGTGGCTTCTCCTAACCAGGTATTTTGGTTGTGAGACTTTCTACAGTTGCTTGACTCTCGTGAACTGGGAAATACTCCATGTGGTAATCTGTGTGAAAATGACAATACTTGTTATAAGAGTTTCTCTTCAAAAGGAGTACCCACTAGAAATTTTAGCTTTCTGGTGAACAGTGACTATACTTCGTATGCTGTCCAAATTCAAAAATATTCAATAACTCATCTAAAAGGAATCAGAAACCTTGAGGATAAAAATTTGGCTGTGTATGCAGTCACTTCTGTAAATTGTGGCCTGGGATTGCAGAATGATCTATACATTCGCCATTTAACATCATCATGAATGACTTTAATAAAGATCATGAATTAATGAAATGAATTAAACTTAGAACAGTTGCAGAGGCCTAATTGTAGTTGTATTGTAATGTAGATTTAAAGCCAATCTACGTAAAGTAAATATGTATCCTTAATATATGCAGTTCTGGATTTGTGCTGAGAACATAACCGGGCTGTGTATGGAGCCAAATCAGAATTGCTCACATGGTGTCTTACAAACAAAATGGGATTTTATAATCTGATAAAAGAGCATTGTTCATTTTGTGTCTCATCATGTACGCTCCTTCTTTTATCCTAATATAACAGGGAAACTTGATTCTGACATATGCTACTGGAGTACTTCTGCTACTGGAGTTCTGCCTCTGTGTATTTTAACACTGGAAATTATTCATCTAAGCATGACCAGTGTGTTTTAATTGTCAGCACATCTTGAAATATTCATCTTTCAGTGAGCAAGACAAAAAGTCTTGCTAGGACAGAAAGTGCCAAAACAGCATAAACAATAGTTGCAAACAAAGTGATGTTTCGAAGCGCTCTGTATGCAATGAGATCAAAGTGGGTTTGGTGTTTTCTTTCTTTGTTTTGTTTTGTTTTTAGTTAATGTTGGTTTGGATATGAAGAACAGTATATATTACTTACCATAGTAGGTAGTATGGTACCTATGTGCTTGTGGCTCAAACACAATGCAAAGCATGAAACAGATACAAATTGCCTAATCTGAGATAAATGTTGAAACAACTAATTGTTACAGAAGGCGCTTTTCTATTATTTGATGTTCCAGAACCTCAATTTTTTTTCAAGTCTCAGCAGTATATATTCAATTATTCTATTTAATAGGAATATTAGAAGTCATGTGATATACATAAACCAAAAAGAAATGATAGTGTGTGACAATACTGATCAATTACAAGAAAATAGTATGTTTTGGAAACCACATTTGAAATATAAATCAGTAGTTCCAAAGTTTAATTACCACACCATGTTCATTCGTCAACATTTCTGGAGGTTTTTGTTTACAGGGTATCAACCAGCCATACTGGAATAATGTGAGTATTGCAAATATGCAGGGTGAGGCAGAGGCAGATTTGGGAGACCCGCTTTGAACACCAGTGGCTGAGAGAGATGAATTTGAAATCAGTGTTTTCAACTCCCTTAGGTTCTGTTTATTAAAATATTTACTATAGAGCAGCATTGGAAAATGATGTTTTGTGGAGATATGCTAATTGACTTCTCTGATCTGATAGACATTCTAATATGATTTTTTAATTGTCTTCAAATAAAACATGAGCAATGAAACAAGAATTCTCTTTCATATGTAGCTGTGTTAGAAGTTATGGGCATCGATAGAATACTGAGATGTGTGGATAAAATCTGCGTTATGTACAATGAACTGCAGTCTTCCTCTAGAAACATCTGTGCCCAGAAAACTGATCACATACACCAGAGATAAGGTGGTACAATACACAGTGTCATACAGGATACCAGCCAAGTCTGATTTTGAATGGTGATAAGTCAACAAAGAAAAACATTTTATAAACAATAGATGAAATATCTTCCTAACTTGTGGCTAAATAACTCAGGAGTTATTAATAGGATATAAAATCTTTCAACTCTGGAGTATGTTTACAGAGCTAACTGTGGCATTTTCTCTTTCTTCTTTTGAGTGTCCTGTTATTGTCTGTGCTTCCTCCTTTACATGGGTGAGGTTTATGTTTTCATTTGATTTAGCAGTGCTAAGGGACAAGGATGAAGAAACCCCCACATTGTAAGGGCCAGACATAATCCTTAAACCCTGTTGGATTTTGCTAATGTTGAGCTTCAGCCAAACTGGGGCAAAAAATACGACAAAGGTGTAACACATACTCTGCATTAGTAGGAAGTGCAAGCACCGGTCACCCCTGAAGGGAAGTGACAAAAGCCCCAGATCATGTAGCTGAAAGCCTGAGTGATGCATTGCTGTGGGCCACATCAATGAGCTTTACTGCTAAGAGGTGTCTGTTAGGCAAGTTCTGCAAAAAAAGCCAGGTCTGAATAGCATTTTCCAGGAAATAGATGCTTCAAGCTTGAAATGAATGACTAATGCTGAGCACAGTGCATTTCTTGGTAGGAGCTGTTTCGGTGGTAATGGTAAGTGTTACTGTCCTGTCTTTCCATGGGCAGCTAGGAGAAAGCAAAAGCTGTCTGTTACTGTGTGGTTGCCCAGAAACTGTGTTGGTGTAACTGAAATAAAAGTGAGGGGCTGAGCTACCCTGAAACTGTCCTGAAGAAGATGGAACCTACGTGCTGGTTCTCAGTGCTGGAAATCAAGATATAATTGCACTACAGAGAAATGACATAACTTTCCTAAGTGTTAACTTTTCTTGTTTCTGAAGTAAATATTCTTTTGAAAAATAATTTTTATAATATCAGAAATTGACCTATGTTTGATTGTTTATTAGTGACTACACCTTAATCAGCAATGTGTTTGGCTGTAGTTAAGGCATCTTGATGAACTCCCCTTCAAGTAGGAGCCAGTGGGGATGAAGTCTATGGTTAAGTAACACTTTTACCTGGTGGGTAAGATGGTGGAGAAGATTTGCTGTATAACCTGGTAAATATATTTAAACTATAGAAAACCTTAAAAAAAAAAAAAAAGAGAAAAAAAGCCTCTTTATAAGCTATTGTGTTTTGAAATATGAGGGGACTGTGATTGTGTCCTCCTGGAAGTGCTGTAATATCTGCTCTTGGAAAGATTAAACAAGACTATGTGTTGTTCTTACCTTTGCACTTCAGCAGCACTTCAGCTGCAAATCTGTGTGAAAGTTAAAACTTCCTGCTGACCTGTAACTTCAAAAAGAAAATTGTTCTAGGCTTTATTCAAGTAGGAAGTTTACCAAAAATTTCACTAAAACATTGCAACTGTTTCTTGATGCAACAGCACATTTTCAAGATATTGTTTCAAGACGCTCCTAATCCATGAAAATCAATAAAACAATAGTTTAAGAACTACATGCGATTTTGCCCAGGGCTCATCAAACATAACCTTAGTTACTGCCTTGTCACCATTCAGGGAATGGTAACGAGCTGTTGTGAGAACGGTACCTGCTCTGCTTTCTGTATTACTGGCAGGGGCTTGGATGCCTTGGGAGGGAGGGGGGTGATTTGTCACCTCTTTGTTTTGTTGCCTTTCGCGGCAGGAGATGCTGAAAGGACTCCTGACAGCTCATACGACAGTTCCAGTGTTGCTTTGCTTCTCTAAACTTGTCCTGGGTGGGAAAGCAGGCCAAGCAGAGGTGGTGTGTGTCTGTGCCTATTCCTGGGCTCCCTGTGGCATAGGGAGAGCAGCTAGGAAACGTGGAAAGAAAATCCAATGACTGGTTTAAGGGAGGGAGCAGATCAGGATTGTGCTTCTGTGTTGTATCACTCTGCATGTCTTTGTTTTTAGAGGGGAGAATCTTGCTAAACTCTGTTCTCAGAGTTCAAGGTACCACAACAGGTGTGTTATATTTAAGATAAGAGAGTTCATTTGATTTCTTTCTTTTTACTCAATAAAAGCAATATGCAGAGAGTAGTGAAGTAGACTATGAGTCTGCTTTAGTTCAGGCTGGAAATTTTGCCACATTCCTAAGGAGTTTTTAGTGTTTCAGGGCATCTGATTTTTGCTTCTGTTAATAGCAGATCAGTATTGCTTTCTATGGAAAACAGATTTGAAAATACGTCAATATTTTAAAGAACTATAAAAGTGGATGAATCTGCTATGTTTCCTTTATGTTGCAAAGGCCTTCCTGTATATTTAGCAAAGAAATAACAAACACTGAAGTTCATGTTTGTTTTTTTGCTTGTTTTCATTTTTAAAAAACTACTGTAGAGTTTCATTCCAAAAGCAAAACAAATAAGTGGTCTATTCACTTATCATTTATTGGAACCTTTTTTTGGGAAAAACAAACAGTTTGTAGTCAAAATTCTCTTAAGCAGTTTTCAAGTGTTACTGGAGGATTATAACCAGTAACCTTTTCCTGCTGCAGGGCTTTGTGGTACTTGAAATGACTCATACGTTGTACCACGGCTTAAAAGCTTTTGTATGTGTAGAACTGTAACTCCCCTCTTTTGAAGGAGTTTTAATAACTGAATAATTGAGATTAATACGACTGAAGATGGTAGACAAGTAATTCTTGGTGTATCTGTTGGTGCTAAGAGGGGGTTCGATGTACATTTTGTGTAGTTTACTTTTTTCCATGTGCGACTTCTAAAATGGCGCATATTGCATAATTGTTAAATGTTCATCTGATTATATCCTTGAAGGCCAAGAATGAGAAACAATTTAAATAATTTTGTCTCCAAGAATAAGAAAGGACAAGATGGTAAACAATAGCATATGGATGAAGATGAGGACAAAGGTCAACCAAGTCATCTATGCAGGGCGATTCTTAAATATTTGTTTGGTTTCTAACTGTCTGTAAAAGCAATTTTTCTTGGCACATCAGAATGAGATTTCAATATCTTGCTCAGTAGCTTAATGGAGTATCCCCTTATCATAGTGCAGTTGGTTCCCTGTTTTGCTGTCGTCTTGTTTTTTGGGTGCAAGCGTATGTGGGAGGAAGTTGTGACTGAGGCCTTTTGTTAAGGAGATGCTCTGTAATTTGAAAAACAACAGAAATGTGTTCTTAAATTAGACTTCTGTGTTTAAAAATTCATCTTACAGAGGTTCTGTACAAAAGAAAGATGTTGCTTCTCATCATGAGGACAGGTAAAAATTCTGGGATTTCACTCATTGCAGATGAGTTACCTGTGCATTTCTTGATGTTTAATGCATAAATGATCTCCATGTGAAGGCAGATGTCCTTTTTCACATAACTAGTAAAACACTGGCTAATAAAGCCAGCCATGGCATGTGCTTTGGTGATACTGGACAGCATGGCCTGAAGCTGACTGGAATATCCAGAAAATGTCTTCTGGGGTCTGCAAAACTCCTCTTTCCAGAACTGACAGCTTAAAATAGGTTTGATGTTGCTGCAAGGAGCTCAGTGTGCAGTCTGTGAAAAGAAGGCTGCCTGTGTGGAATAAAACACCTGAACCCCCTGTCTGAAATACAGGTCTTTTCCTGCAGTCTGTGTAGCTTCTTTACCACTTGGATCCAAAACTAAACTATTACCCATTTCCAGGGGTCTCCAAAAGCATCAGACCTCCCTTTTGCATGTGTGAAAACTGCTCTGTCCTTCCTCACTGTGGGTGAAAGGGGATTGACCTGGCTAGGGGAAGGTTTGGAGGGCTGCCCCTGGCACCTGCTCCCTGCAGTTGTGTCCCTAATGAGACTCTATTCTTGTGTTTCTAACTGAAAGACAAATGGAAAATGTGTCAAAACTCAGATTGTAGCCTTCTAGACAGAGAAGAAAAACTGTCAGGAGGTTTTACAGGAATTCATTCCTCTACCTGTTTGCAGTAGCTGGTGGGCACCAGAACAGTGTGCTGTGTGTCCCTGCTGCCCAAAAACTGCCTTGATGCATGTCAACATCCTTTCTCCAGCATGGGTACCCGTGGTTTGCTTGGATTTGGAAGCTGGATTGTAGGTTTTTTATTGCAAGAAATAGGGATTAATTATTTCCTTTTCACCTTTGCTTGAGCCATAGGTGATCTTTTATTCCCCCTGCCGCCCAGCTGCGGGGCTTTCTCACCTGTACATGTAATTTGTTGAACCTACTTACGAGTAGGTGCTTTTCCATACCTATGATATATTCTTCTCTGTCCTTCTGTCTTTTTTTGGTTTTTGAGGAGAGGGTGGTCCAAGATGGTATTGTGTTATGGATTTCTGTAGAAGCTACAGGAAGAATTTCAAAGTGCTCTGATTTCTAAGTCTCCTATGTTTTTTTTTATTATTATTCTCAGTAGCCTTTGGTAGAACTAAAAACTACAACGAATCATAAGAAAACAAGTCAATTTCTATTATCATGCTCTTGAGTTAATGCTCTCCATTTGTCCCTTCTCAGACATTTTGTATATCTGAAATCAGTTTTTATATATCCTCTCAGACAGGTCTACATATGTGTGAAAACATGCATCTTGTTGAATCATTCTCAGTCAATAGCTATAAATAAGCAAGTTCTTTGGTACTGTAAACAAGATTATAGTATTAGATTTTCTGTTGTTTTTCTGCTGTGGCAGCTGCATTGTTTTGGGGGGCTGGCTTAGGTTCCTGTGTAGCACTGCTCAGCTTCAGAGAGTGCTGTCTCACACCAACAAGACCTTTTCTGTGGAGAGAGTGGATTGCAGTGGACAGGGAGCAGAAGTGTGTCTGCTCAGTGGTGTAAAAAGTAATCATTTTCCTTTCCAATTTAAGTACAGTAAATGCCTCTATTACTCTTTTTTTTTTTTGTATTACTTCTGGAGAGTAGTGATAATTTGATGGGGTATATGATAACTCCAAATAAAAGTAGTTCAGTAAAAGCCTGAGGGTGTTTATGCTCCTGTGGCAGTGCAGCAGGTGTTGCAGCCAGTGACTCCAGTGTGCAATACATCTATTTCTCCTTGGGAAGCAGTCCAGGCAGTCTTGGGAAAGATCACAGAGCCTAAAACATCAGAGGTTGACTTAAGTACTTCCATAACTAAAGAGATTAATACCCAGCAGTCTCTAGGTTTGGCAGCTATCCTGTGCATTACAATGAACATTAAAATACTTCCTAACCATGACTGTTCTGTGTGGCAGAGGGAGACAGTGGTATGTGCCTGATGTCTGATATTCCATGAAGACAGAGGTTATCTCCTGATTTCTGTCTCCTTTCCAAATCCAACCCATTGAGAAAATTGGGTTGATGTTGGACCCATCCTGAGTTGTTGCAGTTACAGCTGTGTTTTTGTCCAGGTTCTGAAATCCTGTTGCTTTCTGCGTGCTGCTGCCATGACCAGGCTCTGTGGGGTTGTGGGGAAGGGATAAACGTTGTTGGTTTGTTTTTCCTGTTATGACAAGGATGATTTCACACTTTCTTGTTTCAGTACAAAACACACTTGAAAAAAAATGAAACAACCCCCCAAAAACACCAAGCACACCCCCTCATGTTCCCCCAGTCAATCAACTGATGCCAGAGAGCAATTCGTTTGCCTCTTATCTTGAGACATTCTGGCTCTCCTTTCAAAACAGATTGGTGAAATTGATGAGAGAGATGCGTTTCCTCAGCTGTGGCTTATTCTCCTAACAAAGCCCTGGGAATTCTTTCCAAATACACACTCAAAAAGAGGCCGTAAGAATTCTGCAAAGACAGCAAACAGCTATTTTTCTGCAATAATTCTTTTCAGGAAAACATCATATGCTCATTCAGACATTAAAATATTGCCCAGATCTAGATTTTGGGGTTTTTTTTGGTTCTGTGTGGTTTTTTCCCCCCCAGCCTACTTGTGTTTTTTTTTTCCTCAAGATGAAAGAATAGGTTTTTATTAATGTTAGTCCACTTCAGTAAACTTACTTTCTATTTGCGTGTATTATTTATGCTACAGCAATTCAAGTGTTTCAAAGAAACAAAGTAGAAGTCACTGCAATGTTTTTTTGGTTTTGTTTTGTTAGTTTTTTTTTTCTCTGAAAAATCCGATGGTTTATTTGCCCTCTAATTTTGTAGATACCCTTTTGTGACCAGTTTTTCTTTTTTCATGACATTTGATATTGAGCACTTACATTTGTTTTATATGGCAAGGTGTAAAATATTTCTGTTGCCATACTTCTGTTATTTTAGTTGCTGAAGATAACTGGAACAGTGAGCAGCAGTGATGCAATGCTTTCAGTTAGTTTTGAAAGATGTACTTCTTCTTCTGTGTCTTGAGCTCTGCCTTAGTGTATCTGCAGTGAGTATAAAATTAGGCTGTGCAAATATCCAGAGTGCTAGGTGCTCGAGTATAATTTAATAATCTGTGTATTATTTTAAAGACACACATAAGCAATTGCTGCTTGCCGATAAAATGCATTTACTGACCCGTGAATGAATCGATCCCTATGACTATTTAAACCTCAGGGCTTTAAAAGTTTTTTCTCTTATCTTTATGTTAAACAATGGAAAGTTTTACCGTATGTTCAAATAACGTCTTCATCAGGTTCACAACAGGATACCATAGTTAATTTTCAGTTGAGTGCTTGACAGGATTTTCTTTTTGCTGGCTGCTTGGGTGAAAGTCTAGACACTGAGAGACGAGGCGTTAGAGGGGCCTCACAATATAGTTATTGTGAATGGTAAGTAGGAGCAGCTTCCTCTGATGTACGGACTCCATGCCCAAACCAGTGGTACAAAGGCATAGCTTTTGTTCAGGAGGATAGGGGCTAATCCGAATGCTGCACACTGTGAAAAACCTTTTATGGAAGGGGGGAAAAACTTGCCTTGAAGGTGAGAGGTCAGCAGTTTAACCTCTGACCACAAAACAAGAGACTAGCAAAGAATGGGATGAACAAGGGGGAAAAATACTTCAAGTACTCCATTCTTTGTTTGTCAGAAATGGGTCAAGCAAATGAGTGTCAGGAATGGTTACAGGAGTTCTGATGGGCTGCAAGGGAGTCTGAAGATGTGCTCTGGCTTGGCCGTGCATTGCTACAGAGTTTGGAGCTTGTGTAGTTCTCTCTTAAATGCTTGACAAAGAGATCACCAAATGAAAATTGAATCTTTCAGGAACCCTTAAAACACAATTATTCTCCTATCTTTCTCCCCAGCCCATATCAGGTCCTTTTGTTATTACAGTTTCTAATTCCAACCTTCCTTTGCATCGATTAACATAATTTAGCATTTGGCTTTTAACTGTTTCCACTGTTTCTGGGCTGATTTTTTTAACATTTGTAAGGAAGCATCACAGTAATAACATCCTCACAATGGTTCAACAGGCAGTGAGATGTGTCTCTTTTAGCTAAAGCCACGGATCTTTGGGTGGTCAGCACTATTGCACAACAGCAGGGGAGAGCTGTTTCCAGTCTTTGTGCAGAGGGAATATGGAGGCTTTCCCCGCTGATCTCATTTCAGTATTATCAGTGCTGGGAATTTAGCCACAATCCAATTAGAAATGATGGAAGTAATGTTAACTAATAGTTAAGCCTCCCATATTCCCAGGTCCACCCGTTTGGACTAATCGGTTGCACTACTCTTGTCTTGGGCTGGCAGAAGATACCAAGAGAGATTAAATACACTCGGTGTGTTAAAGTTCAGCTCCCTGCTTGGCATACAACTATTCCTGGTGCTTCACTACATCCAACCCATGAGAAGCACTACTCACCTCCCTCCCAGTCTCTCCCAGCATGCAGAAAAGCAAAGACATAATGCCTTGCTTGTGCACCTCTGGAAGTTTTATACTTCACTGGACATAGATGTGTTTTAGATATGAGGTAAATTCCTCTTCCTGCATCACACAAAGGGATTAAAACTAGGCCTTGTTGACTCTCTTCACGTGTCACATCTTCAAACATTTTCTTATGACCTGGACACCTTTAGGCCTCTTGCATTAAGAGAAGTGATCATGAATCAGCAGCATTCCTCAGCCAGCCAGTGGCACGGCCTCTCAGTGCTTGAGGAAATAAATGTATTTTGGTCCTTGCTTGATTTTAATTGTGCTTGGAAATAGCACAGCTTCAGACTTGGTGCATCCTCTGAGCCTTGTCTAAGTTTAATCCTTTGTTTCTCAATTTTGTAGACATCCATCTTTCTTATTTTTGAATATTGTAGGAGTAAATTCCTCAGAAAGGTGGTACTGAGTGTACTTCAGTGATCTGACACATCTTCAGATGAGAAAAAAGGCTTAATTCTCCTTGCGTTCCTTAGAAACTCTGTTGGTTCACTGATTTCAAAATATGGAGAGTGGGTTAAACATGCAGAGTTGTTTATTAAATAAATTTTAAAGGCTTATGATTGTGGCTGTTGCTGGAATTACCTGAACAGGTGATTTCTATAGCTATTAAGTGAAAGTAAGAGGAAGGACCCATTATAATCTCTTTGCCTTGCTGTTAATGGGTTAGTTTTGTAATTTTTTCAGTGGGCAGCTTACAATATAAATTGTCATAATTTAGACTTTTCAAATTTGATGGAGTAAAATAGTGTTCTCAAGAAAAATGACTGTTTTTGCCCTCGGGGGGAAGCACAGAAGTTAAAATGTTTAGGTATTTTAGAGTAGGTACCTTTTCAGTGTTTTGTATCTGAATCATCTTGTATCTGAATCTGGAAAATAAGAGATAAGAGGGTTTTCCCCATAATTATTTGTTTTGTAATCTTTAAAGGCAATCTAAACCCTTTCCATACTTTGTGAAAGATGAATGATGATGCCATTGTGTTCTGGAATAGCATTTCATGCAATTTCGAGGGGGGTGGGGGAAAGAGCTACAAATACTACTGTATGACAGTGTGTAGTTTGTATCTCCTTAATAAGTTTGTTTGTTTGCTTGGGTTTTTGGGAGCTTTTTGTTTGTTTGGTTGGTTGGTTGGCTTTGTTTTGTTTTTTTCCTCCTCGGTTGCTACAATGGGAGAAAACTTTGTGGTAAAAATTACTCTGTGTGTCCAAAATGCCTCTCCAGACCCCTCTGCAGAGCCTTCGTACCCTCTAGTAGGTGAACACTCCTGCCCAACTAGGTTTCATCTGCTTACTGAGGGTACATGTGGTCCCCTCATCCAGATCATGATAAATATATTAAACAGTGTTTGCCCCTGAAGAAAAGAGATAGACTTTTACGGTTTTTAAGCAGAATGTTATTCTGTGGAATTTACTATCCTGGAAAGAAATCCTCTGTGGCCTTAATAGGAATGAAGAATTTAAGCAATAAAAAGTCACTTGGGATAACTTCTTAAAATTAAGATGTGGTATTTGCACATCCATAATTTTTCAAATCTATTTTTAGTGTTTTCAGAAACGAGTGGATTTTCCCTGCTCTGGAAAATTCAGGAATTTTGTTTATCAGAGTGATGGAAGACTCAAGATAAAAGAGCAGTTATCTGAGGCTTGCTTGAGAGAGTGTATGTGTCTCTACTTGAAAGGTGTAGCAGTGTCTTCATACCCTGTGTTTTTTTTTTTTTTTAGTAATTATAAAACCAATTAATTAAAAAGGTCCTATAAGGAGATTACCTTATGTAGATATGATTTACAAATTCATTCTATCCCATTATGAAATTTAAATTGTCAGCATGGGTGATTATGATCAATCTTCATTAATAAAAATATAGAAGTAGTTTTCTTAAAGCAAAGCAACTTCTGCATATTGAACTGTTCTTGATGAGAAGTGCGTGTTCATGCTTAGTGGTTGGTTTCTGCTGCAGCATACTGTTATGTTAATGCATTGTCAGAAAATGTTCTAATATTTCCTCCAAAAATTCTTTTATATGTCTTATGAAGATTGGTTGGCACCTACAATGAATTCCTAGTGTTCTTAGCTTTTCTGTTTTCCTGGTAAATGACCAACAAGATAATTGTAGTGTTTTCTTGGGCCCACCTGGTCATTTCTTTAGATCAGAAATTATTAGCCTTTAGCATGGATTCCAGCTGTACACCGAGCTGGCTTAGGTTCTGCATACATTTAGAGAGCTCAACTGTTTCTCCAGGAGGTGAATTTCTTTTGTTTTCAGAAACAAAACAAAGAATAAAGACAGAAGCTCCACGTAGTTACCAAGTTGTTATCAAACTGTACTGATCATTCAGATCATCCTTTTAAGCCTTCCTGTGGTGAATGTGCAGCCATGGCAGCAGCCCTGTCTTACTGGTGGAGATGGAGAAGGTGCAGAAGGACAGAGCATAGGTGTGAGATGACTAAAAGAGATTAGTGATGTGAGGCTTGCAGGAAATTTGAGGTTTAATGATCTGCATCAAGGAAGAAACTGAAGTAGATAGAAAATGGAAGCCAGGATAATACAGCCCTTCCAATAGCATCCAACCCTTTCATGCAAACACTAAACAAGGAGAAATTATGAAGTGAGAGAAAGGCAGTAATTGAGAGGAGAACTTTTTATGAAAACTTTCATACAGATTAATATAATAGAGTGCATAATATTTCATGCAGTGCCATATATTTTAGCTCCTTGTGTATCCTGTGTGTAGATGGCTGTTACTGTTGTGCAGGTTTATAGGTGCATGCTGAAATACTAGCATCAGATTTATTTGGTAAATTGATGTTTTCAGATGAGACATAACCTTAATTTATGCAGTTGTTGATTTATTAGTAAGTCATTCGTTGTTCTTTCACTTGAATAATACCATTTTTCACCTTGCTAATATTTTTGACTGCTATATGATGCATACACAGGCATTAGTCATGGTTGCCCTGTCCTCATCTTGCTTCTCCCTGCTGTAGTGCTCTTTGAAAAGTGAAATTAAGACCTTCATTAGTTAAAAGGCAGAAATGCTCAGTTCAAACATACGGATGGTCCATCTTTCTGCAGTACTCCCTTCCTGTAGTTCTTATCTCCCCATCCCCTAGCGCCCCACTGCTCTCCCAAGTGCACACAGGTCTGTTTTCTCTCTCCTCTCTCCTCTGAGTGGTGGTACCACTCTCTGGGCTGCTGCTTTGCCTCCGTGACTGGAGAATAACCAGCTGGATCTCCTGCCTGGCTGCTGTTCCCTGGCTTTCCGATTGGCACAGCAGCCAGCCCGGGTTGGGCTCCCACCCAGCTGCATAGCTGTGTCCCTTGCAGGGTGCCTTTGTTGAAGTAACTCCTTCTGACAAAAAAAGTTCTTGTACTTTTAGAGCAGCTAGTTTGAATGCAGACTGCTGAAATGAGAGAAGGCAGCTTCTGACCTTGCCTTCTGGAAAGGCTCAATTTACAAAGGATGTGTTGAGTTCTGACCCCTCATGGGCCATGCAAGTGCAGTGTGTTGTTTTGAACTTTAGCTTTTTCTATTAGAGTGAAATATATTGTCTGCTATTATCACGCTGTTAAATTAATTTTCACTGTTTTGTGCATGATTTATTTGAGATTCCACTGGATGAAGCAGGCATGAGGCATTGAGGTTTCATAAGATAAAATAGTTTTGAACTCTAACCACATCACAGTTACTTTGTAATGGGATGTAAATTGAAATCATGCGTGTACATCACCCTTCTACTCTGCTGTTCTGAGTAAATAATATTTTTGAAATCAGTAGAGCATTGTAACTCTTCCATTTTATCACTGAAGTATGTGATACCAAGAAACGTCTTGGAGAGTTTCCTAGTTATTGAATTTGCCTTGGGATTTGTAACTCAAGGATCTGGAACCCAGATCTCCTGCCTCTCCAGGGCTGCAAGGCACACCACCATTGTGGTACAACCTCTCTCTGTATTTTGAGTTGCTGTTTACATCCCTGGTTTTGCTGACCCCTCTGCAACACATAATTGGGAATTTTGACCTGAGTAACTGTAAACACCTGTGAGGAAACCTTTCGACTTACTTTAACTTGTCTTACGTATTTGTGTAGCCTGATCTTTAAAATAACTAAACCTTGGACTATGTGGAAATGTCCCTTTTCTATGCCTTTTCTTTGGAATCAAAAAGAAGTAATTTTTCCAAGATCTTGTGATGTTTGTCAACCTGAAATAATTGATTTCAGGTTGGTAACTGGCAGGACTAAAAAAAACAGAGTGTGTCTTCTGATTCTTGGTGTTCTGTGCTGCTGACTGGGTCTGTGTTCTACCTCTGAAGCAGAGAGGGACCAATACTGTTAATGCAGGTCAACAAAAAAGCCCGTGTTTTTTTTTTTTCTTTTCTGCCTTTTCTATCTATTTTGTTATCCTTCAGAGTTTTGAAGGAGTTAGAGAGGAAGGCGCAGGCAGGTGCAGCTATGTCAGAGTTTGTTTCACTAGAAGATCAATATATTTTTCAGTTAGAAAATGGCCAAAGAAATAAATTGCATTAGCCTTCTGCCATGTGTGGTGTTCCCCTTTGAAAGGTTGAGTGAGGGGAAAAGTGCCCAGTTTGGAAACATCCCTGTGTGTGTTTCCACAGGGAGGAGTGTGAGTGGAACCTCCTCTGCTGTCCCTGGAGGTCCTTGATGGGGATCAGACTGGTCTCTCTTCGCTGGGGCATCAGGTGCCAAAGCCATGGTGCCTCTGCTGGGTCAGCCCCAGCCCTGGAATCTCTGTGTGCATTGTGTGTAGCTTTGAAATGTCTGGGAGACCCTTTCTTAATGTTTTGTTTGTTTTCTGTGGAAGAACACCTAGGTTTGGAGGTTCTGTGAGGGTTCTTCAGTAAGTGATTGGGATATCTTCATTAGCTGCACAGACTAATCCTAGAGGGGACTCATGGTATAAATGCTAGTGTAAAGATTGTTTTCTGTACTCTTTTTTTACTGAACTTGGCTGTTGGATACTAAAACAGGAGAGCTTTGTGACAGAGGGAGGATCTCAGCTGTTGGAGTAACACTGATCTTTCTGTAAGCAACCTCTTAACCTGCATTTTGTGTTTGTTCTTATCAAAAGTTTAGTGATGACTTTTAAGGATTGGTATGTGAAAAATGTCAAAACACTGATTTTCAGCTACATGCTGCCTGCCATAGACAAATCAGAGCTGAATGTATGTGGGCCAGCCTCTAAAATTTTTTGTGCCTGAGTCTTGCTCTCATGGAGGGCCCTTGGGACAGATGGCCCCTCGCTGTTGATGGTTCGATTACAGCGATCACCCACAGCTTCTGAAGAGTGCGAAGAAAAGAAATTGCTTTCTTTGTCAAGGTGTTTTCATTTCAATTCTCACCCATTAGCCCTGTTTGGTTAAGTTCTGAATTACTCCATCAGGTGACTGATGAGTTTATTTTTCCCCCGGATGGTATTAAAATGGATTTGGGGTAAGATGGAAAGCAAAGGCAAAAAAAGATTTGTGCTTATTGATCAATACTCCTTCATCTTTGTTCTGGCTTAATGTGTCATGAACCACAAAGGTTAAAATGAACACTGAATCAGAATATGTTAGAAAATATATGTTGTAAAAAGATATTTTAATTATTTGAAATCTGAACTGTTTACACATATAACAAACTATATGTAGGTTAAGGCTAATCAATAGCCCTTGGTAGTTATGATTTTAGAGCTTTGTGTAACTGAGTGTGATTGTTTAAATTTATGTATATAAAATCACAAAATGTTACTTTGTATAATTATAGCTTTTGAAGTTAGATACGTTTCAGTTGTGGTGCTGTAGATGTTCAGAG
Source organism: Pachyramphus minor (assembly GCA_013397135.1). Lineage (NCBI taxonomy): Eukaryota > Metazoa > Chordata > Aves > Passeriformes > Tyrannidae > Pachyramphus > Pachyramphus minor. The sequence goes on along the minus strand of VYXB01007791.1, from coordinate 578,374 downwards.
GAGTAGGAATCAGCCAGACCAGATCCTTGTTGCCAATATTGTTCTACTTCCATACCTTCCTATAACAGCAAAACATGAAAGGTTTGAATTTCATATAGAAAATGCTATCTGTAATTGGAGAATGAAAACAGGATAGAGATAGAGCATTTGAAACTATGCTTTTGTAATGTACAATTACATTCATTCTCTTTCACACATGGGTAGGGTATCACCACACAGTCCCTAGTCTCATTTCACAGCAGAGTCATAGAGGTGGGACGAATATATGATACAGTCATGTATATATGTATATATATTTATATGTGTAGTATTAATTATTTAAATGTCATAAATAATCTAGAATTAAACAATGAACAGCAAATATAACCTCTTCTCCCTGTAAGATGCAGTGACGGTGTCAGTGGGATTGGCTTTTCCAGTGTATCATGTATTTCACTATTGCTCTGGCCTTTAGTCTGTACCTGTAAGCTATTCAGTAATAGATAGTTACCTACCTGTTATTTATTGAGTAATCACATTTTACTAGTTGTACTAGTCAGTACTTTAGGCAAGGAGCATAATTTACAGGGCAGTCATGCCCTCAAGTAATAACAGTTTGGCTGTGCCCAGGATGTGGTCCTCACCAGCGGAAAGTGGAAGGAATGCTGCTGCACTGTTCAGGCCAGAAGTGTAAATAGGTAGTGATTATATCTTCTTTGGCCAAGAGGGTGTTCCCCTGCAACATTAATTTTTTCTTGAAGTAGCAAAAGGAATGACTTCTGTTTGAAGAAGTAATTAGGAAGCAGTAACTTGGGTATCCATAATGTACTGAGATGTAGTCTTTGTCATGTGCCAAAAGCTTTTTGATTTTTCTATATGCAGTCTCTGTGTGTTCCACAAAGCAAATATAATGTTGTACTATGTGAAATAAAATGTTTTGCTCTGTCTCTGGTCAGAAATCACTGACACGGGGAAAGCCAAGTGATGATCCATCTCCCATGTACTTGGCTGGGCAGGAGCTTTGCTTTTTCCTTAGTACATGTTGCTTGGTAATAATGTACTTGAACTTTTCTAGATCTTCCTCAAAATCAATCTTGCAGCACTAATGTAGGAAGATTTCATGTAGCCCACAATACTTTTTGAGAACTCTTAAGTCCCATATTTTCATTTAAAACAAACAGAGCGCTGCGTGATGTGTTGGTTTGCAAGGGAGTCTGGCGTGTTACTTTTTCATCTGTACAGGGTGGGATGTAAAACTTGTGTTTGGTTGCAGAGGGGAATGACCTTTATCTTACTGTTTTCAGTTATTGTTCATCTCATTAGATCACAACACAGCCTGTCTCATTTAAATTTCTTTGAACAAGAAGACCCAGTGAAAGCACAAGTGTTTTGTCAACCTTCCTTAAACATTAGCAATGACTTAAGGCATATGTGTTTCTCACTTGCTTGTCCTTTTGCTGCCTTGGTTCTTAGATCCTTGTTTTCATGATCTGTATTCACTCAGGATTACAAGTTAAAACCAGGAAAATTAAAAATATTTCCAGTGTAGCTTCTAAAGGCATACAGTTGTTGCTGCATTTTATGAGGTCATTCTAAAGACTTATCAGGTAAAAGAAACTGTTTATCTTGTGAAGAGACCAAATAAAGGCTGAACATACTCATTTTATCTGTGCACTGTCTGTGCAATGAACTCTCACCCTGATTAAGGTTTTAGCCTGAAGCATGGCTAATAGCATTGCAGCCAAAAGGACCCTTTCTTTCTGTCCCTAGTTAACCGAAATGACTTACTGCTCTGTCCTTCAGTGGGACAAATTCTTGTGCAAAAAGGGATTGACCTGCAGCTCTGAAGGAGATGTCAAATTGTGGCTAGAAGTTTTAACCATCTACCTTCCCATAAAAAGGGGAAGAAGTAGGTATTTCCTAGTTTGGCTGCCTTTCCTACAGGGAAATTGGAAAGATCAGAGGAACTGTCAGGTCCAAAAACTGAAAAGTCTACAACGTGCTAAGCTGAACTTTGCATGATTGGCAATGTGCAATCAAGAAGACTTACAGACAACAGCTGCTGTGACTCTGAGGGTACTAAACTGTTATTTTTCATTTTCCATTTCTCAAAGGGCAGTATTTAGTGTGTGTTTGATGCTGTCATTGTTTAGTTTGCACTTTATTTCCCATGAAAAAATTAGAAGGAAAAATGTCAGAAGTCACACATTACAACTGTCTCCTTTGATGCCAGTGTGAGTTGGGTACCTCCACTGCCTAAAAATATTTTCAAAATGGGGCATAAGCTTTGCAATCAATTGAAGACAAGGCAGAGGGCACTGGTGTGGGGGAGAGAAAGGGGACAGGAGACACTGGGCTCCTGTGCTGTGGACACGTTGTGGCTTATTTTGAAAGGGGAGTCCACGTTCAGCACATGGCTCAAGTGTGCTGCTGTGTAAGCGTCTACAGACCCAGAAGAATCTCCGTATATTAATATATGGCAGGAAATGCTGGCAAATATAATTTGTAAAACCCATTGACATTTTTCTGTAACTGACATGGTTGTCAAGTGTTTGCATTTAATTCTGAAAATTGTCGTTGGTTAAGCACTTAGTATTACTGGTTTTTTGGCTGTTCTAGGGGAGCATACCTGTTTTGGTGCAGCGTTTTTTGCCTTGTGTTCCTTTGCTATTTGATGAAGTAGCAACTGTTTGAAATTATGGGAGCAATGTAGGAGGCCACATAAGTGAATAGAGTGTGAGTAAAAAAGTTGAAGGTGCTGGATTGTTAAGATCTGATGTAGTTTTGTAAATATGTTTTCTTTTACTTTTATGAAGACTGTGGGTGTATGGTTGCATTCTGCAATAATCTTTCTATGGAATGGGTAGAGTCAGAACAGATTTAATGGTCTTGGGGAAGTTTCAGTATTCCTTTAATGAGCAAAAAAAAAGGTGGACTACATGATTTACACAAAAGTGTACTTTCAAGTATTTTCTAGAGCATGGCACCCTCATTTGCATATTATGTCTAATCTGACAGGTTTTATGTGCCAGCGTAGTTAGTGACTGTCCCTTGGTTCTGCCTTTTTAAAATCAAATTGGGTCAATGCATTTTGTCCGTGTTCGTTCTTTTGATTACTGATTCTTGGAAAATACTGTAAATCCCTTCTTCCCTTTTCCATGGCATCTTACTCTTCCTCCTGCTGTTGGTGGTTGCTCCAACTTTGATCCCCCAAATCCAGGAGCTGAAGACCACTGTTACACCCAGATCTTCTGACAGCAAGGCCTCCTGTTCTACTGCATCTCTGGCACTTCATGTATGAAACTGTTAACAAGCAGATTTAAATATGATATACAGAAGTCTTTTTTTGCCAAAAGTCATTCCCATAACTTTTATGGGAATGCTGGTTTTTTCATCAGATGATTTCATCTGCAAAAACTCTTGGGTTACATGTTACCATTCGTCTCTTATTTTGTTTCTGAATCACTGTTGTAGTGATTTGGATGAGTATTAAATACTATATTGATACAAAAGCATCATTACAAATACTGTTGGGGGTTTCTGGAAAATTATTCCAAGTAAGTAATGGATTTTTGTTTTTGAACAATGGCAATACTATAAACTTGATTTGGAAAAGTAATTTTTTATTTCTGAAAATGTTTTAACAAAATCAACTCTGCTTATTTTTTAAATGTGTTTATAATGCTATTCCTTGAGATTATGTATAATTTCAGCTTTATTAATTACAGTCTCGTGTTCATGTAAGAAAAACAATGTAGAACTTCTTATTTTTTCCAAACAAGAAAGAACTGTCTCTAATAAGCTTTGCTTTGCTGCCTTCCTTTTCCTCACCATATTTGTTTGCCACCCCCTTAACTCTTGGCCCCAGTCCCTTCTTTCCCTTCTGCACTGACAGCTTTTTTCCGATGAATATCTGTAAAGCATCAGAGGAAATATAGCTGGAGGGATACTGAGCAGTCATCTAGTCCATTCCTTTGTCCCAAGCCATGACCAACTCTGCTTGGCATTCTTCTTGTCTGTCCTGCTCAGTAAACCCAGAGGGATGAAAATTCCTCCTCTCCAAGCAGAACGTTGGACTGGTTAATTAATCTGTTTCATTTTACCTTAGCTGTGTTTTCCTGTCTGAAATTATTCTCTGTTGCTATCAAGAGAATTACCTGAGATGATGTTTCTCAGTATGTGTTTGTAATTTCTGTTCCATTACTAAATTGAATGTGTGCTAATTAGCTGATCTTGTTGTATTTTTGGGTGACATTTATAATCTGCAAGTTCAATGATTATGAAGATGATTTTTAGAGTATGTTTAACTTCTTAATTTTTTGGGGAAGTTACAACTCAGAAAGCTTTCTCTTTATTTTTTTTCCCATTGTTTAGAATGCATTACTTCTCTAATCTACTCTGTCATGAGAAATAGTACTTTCTTTGGTTTGTTATGGAAGTTAAAACGTGTTAGAAGTTGTTTTCATGACATGCTTTATGATGTTGCCTCTTTGGAAATAGATTTTTGGAGAGACATTACCTTGAGGATGTGCATATGTTTTCCTCTTCTCTTAGTGTGTGTCATACTTGTCTGCATTTGTCTTCTGGAGAAATTCTGGGTTGGAACATCTTGCATACTTCTTTTTAAGCATTGCACGTGAATCGCTTTTCTCCTTGTATCAATTTTACCATACTGTAAGTTTTGGTCCCTCAACACAGAACTCCATGCTTGTCTCTCTACTGGCCTTACAGCAAGGAAGGTGTACTTTCCAGTGCTATAGAATATTAAGCACAGGAATTTTCAAGTGTTACTGGCACATGCCAAGATGTATGTCCAGGACGGGTAGGCGTAGGAAGAAGTGATGTTGCTACATGCATATATATCTATTTATAAATGTAACACACAAACTGTTTTATGTATGCACTTTACGATTTCCTCTTGCTACTACATTTACTTAAAATTGGTGCAAAGCTTTGTCCCAAAAAGTCTGGTAGAAAATGAGAAATTCCGTAGTTCCTTAGCCAGCTATAGCAACAGCTATTTCTGAGTGGTTCTCATCCTCTCACCGATAAAATCAGTATAAAATTGACCTAAGATAGCCAGATCAGATGGGGTATCCAGAAAGTAATCCTCAGGGAAAAAGAAAATTCACTTTGTAAATCTGAAGACAAAGTGCATGAAGTTGCAGAATTGGATTATACTTTCTCTTTTTATTTCTAAATCAGTACCCTTTTGTTTCTTCCTTTGCAGCACTTGTGAGAAGTTGCCACAAAGATATGTCAAATGCTGCCTGAGCCTAGCTCCAAAAGGAGAAACCAGCGTAGTCTTTTGAATAAAAAACCCCAATCCCTGACTCGGATAATTATCATAAAATCCTGAGGCTTTTTATAGGTGTGAGGGTTTGGTTTCAGAGAGTAAAGGCATGAAAAGAGTGTAGTAACTTTTCTTTTTGAAGCACAAGTCACATCAGATTTTCTTACTTAATAAATGTATGGCAAGTACCTACTAAAATAACCAGTTAAAAGCCAGTAATAACAGCCGCAAAACCCAGCTCAAAGCAGTTGGACAAGTCTTGGAGGCATGTAGTTTTTGCTGAGTGTAGCACTGAATGTTTTTCTTGGATTGAGTTAGGAATATTTTTTTTTAAATGTTGGCCCTTTTTTGTTTTCATGAAGGAGTAGTAAAAGCATTATTCTGCCTGTTTAGATCAGTTGAATTTAATTATTCTCTCATGATATAAATATCCTTTTCATGATATGAAAGTAAATGTTGTTAAACCTATAGTTGAGTGAACTGGAATTTGCTTAAATATGGTTTTTACCATTTCAACTGAGACTGGAGTAGTACAAGAGACCCCTAATATGAATTGGAGATGGCAAGCTGAGCAGGACATGGGAAAGGGTTGTAGGGTTTTTGTCTGTAAACATATCAGGGCACCAAAAGAAATTACAGAGGCTGTTGATCTTGTTGCTTGTAGATAAAGGGTGGTCCTGTGAAGCGCTTTCAGCTCTGTTGACATCATTGAGGAGTGAATTTTACCCATGTTTTGACCCTAAACCCAAGATATCTAGAGCCAAGTTTTGTTTAATTCTAAAATTGTACTTTGCTTCTCATTGTGACCTTTTAAAATAACACCTGGAGGTCTTGCTATTGCGATTTGCTTCCTTTTTTGAAGCCTAGCAGTTACACTTGCACTAAGGACAGTGAAAGAAAGAAATTACATTTCTGTCCGATTTCAGAAACCCCAGTGATTTTGTTACTGTGTTGCTAAAGAATTCACTATACCAAATGTTTCTCGTGTAACTGTACTTCACATCTGCCAAAATCATTTGCCTGGCTTCACTGCTGGGCAGGGGTGAGCGTGCCAAGCCCCTGCCTGGCAGAGCTCCGGCAGCCTCGCTGCAGGGCAGTCCCTGCTCCTCCTCGTGGGCAACAGCGCTCGTGTTTTGCAATAGAAGCAACTATAAATGGTAGAGCAAGCCTTGGGGAGCCATGAACAAGAACTGGGTGATAAGAAACGGAACTAAGGGCAGCTGGTAACCAGCTTGTATTGCACGAGGTCTTAATGCTTAAGGCTGGAGCGCTGCTGGCTGAAGCAGTCCCGCTTTCTTTTCACCGCAGCTCCCTATTCCCCAGTTTTTCTTCCTTTTTCTGGCAAAAACAAATGGTTTTGGGGAACTGATCTAGTTGATGCTGACCTGAGAAGTTTCAGACACTTGATTTGATCTTGGTTGGTTCCCTCATCTGATTCAATGTAGCTGTGAAAGAGTCTGTACCAAGACAGACAGTGCTACAGGATCACCAACAAGTACCTGGTAGTGGAGTGCAGTGGGATTGCTCATTTGCAGAGGAATGCTTGAAATGTTTGTGGACATACAGCATTAGATTTACAAGCTTTGTTAAAGTATCTTTTGGAGTCTGCACAGTTTTCAGTGGTTTGTAGGAAGTAATTTATGAAATAGGTATCACTGAGTATTTAATATCTCTTACCACACTTACTACTCCTTGAATTTATCAGTGATCACTGTTGATATGTAATTGCTTTGTTTGTCATGATACTAATTTAGAATAAAAATGAGCTCCATTATAGGATAGGGAGACATTGAGATATTCAAACTCCTCTTCTACCTGGTCACTACAGAGAGGTGGTGTCAATTTAAATAGACAAAAAATGGATGGGGATGAAAAGTCTCTGTTTTAAGGAACTGTATTTATTTAATATCATATTTTTATAAACATGGCATCTTATCTCTTGTTTTGTATCTGCCTCCAAAAGTTCTTGCTCTCCATAGTAGATGGAGAAAGATTCCTTGTCCAAAGTACATAGATTTGAATAAATAATAGCTGCAGAAGCCTTCCTGGATGTTGTTAGGAGAAAAAATATACATGTCCAACAGGAAGAGTCAAATGCCTCCATTTTTACCTAAAATGTCACTTAGATTTGAATTAGATGCAAGTTAAGTCTAAATTGCATTAAGTTGATTGACAAGTTGAATTTTGCACACATTTGAGAGGTATGTTCCACTGTTGGTTTAACATCTGGCCTGGGCTGAAGGAGGCGTGCTGACTTCAGTCTCCAGCTCCTGGTGATTGAACAACAAACACATGGGTGCAGCAGCTCTGTATTGAATAGTAGGATTTGAAATCAGCAGGTGGCAATAAAAAACCCATCAATGGCATTTCCGTCCCATTAAATCTCCAGTTTGCAGCAGAAAACATACGTGGGATGACTAAGAAGAGTAGAAGCCCCCATACTTTGCTGAAAGTGGGGAACCCTCTGGTTCTGATGTAAAACCTAGTGATGACAAGGAAGTTCTCAAGAAGCATGAGCAAAATTTGGAGGGGCTCTTCCTCTGGTCCAGGCTTTATCACTCACCTGGGTCTTCCTTGCAGGAGGTGATGGTCAATCACTGGTGCTGAGCTGTTGTACAGAAGTGCTGTGAAGCTTCCTGGGTGTGATCTGGTGTAAGAGTAGCACCTTAGGAAGGTTTTGTATCACAGGAGACTAAAAGGTTTGAGGGGGATGAGGAGCATAGTTCTTGTTTCTGTTGAAAGGTGGTGGTTCAGGTTGTTGTATTATATGCCTTCAAATAACGTTAATTTTAGAGTAATATGTAGCCTAAATAACAGTGATTATTTTGATAATTAGCAGTTTATAAGAGGTTAATGCAATTTCAAGCTATTATTGAAATGCTGGTTTTAAATGGCTCTGAACGGCAAATCTTGAAATGTGCTAGCTCTTCTAAACTCTTCCTTGAGAATGCTGGTTACTTTGCTACTGTCTTTAAAATCACAAAGGATGTTTTTTCTCTACTTTATGAAGATCTTTGTTTTCCCTTCTTATAATTTTACGCTCTTTTTTTTCCTGGGGTGGAAACAGGTTTTATATCACTTGATTTCTTAATTAAATTAAAATGTGAAAATGGAACATGTGCTTAAAAAAATGAACTATTCAAAGATGAAAGAGTTGAACATGAAAATAGTTTGGTACATCATAACCTGCTACCATATGTAAAACAATAAACATAGAGTTTCATAAATATGAAATAAGTCTTTTTAATAATCCAGTATCTTCCTTGGTTTTTAGATACGTTTTTGCAGTTGCCTCAAAGCTTGATGCTAAGCTGACCCTCTCTTTAATATTAATGTACTCTGACTGTAATACTCTGTTCCTTTGCCTCTGATTAATGCTGTCTGTCAATTATTTACAGATCCAGTGGTACTGTGGAAGTTCCCGGAGGACTTTGAAGACCAGGTTGGAAACATGAGATTGAACTTTTTTTTTTTTATGATAGAATAATAATAAAAATGCTCTCCTATTCAGCTGTGGAGAGGCAGATGCTAATGATAAGAGGGAGGAAGTCTTAACCCAACTGGTGGCTTGGTGATTAGATTGTCTTTGTGACAGGAATATGCAATAGCAGTTGTAGAGCATGGAATCTCATGCTAATTCTCTGTATTGCCTTATTTTTGATATGGAGTATTTTATGAGGTGATCCTGTTGGATGTGTTGAATTTTATCTGTTGAGTATTAAAAGTGTGGGAAATTTATCAATAAAACTTTGCCAAATGCTGATGTTATAAATTGTTGTCACAAAACCCACCGGAACAAAAAAGTTAGAGCTGCCCATGTATGCCCTTTAAATGTCATCCTGTAATCCTTTTCAATGCAAGATTTTGGTTATTTATTTAATAATATTTTAGAGATGCTCTCGTTATTTTCTTGGAGAAAAAATAAATCCTCAGACTCTTATCAGAGACTGATCTAAAGTTCCTGATTTTGAAAGCATGAAAATCCGGTGTTCTATCTATAATTAATCCTCAAAGGGAAGTTTATATATACAGGACTGATGGATTGTTTCACTGTTTGTAGTGACAGCCAGCTATTAATTATTGTGCTGTGTTTTTTACCCCATGACTATTTTATTAAAGTTATTAATATTAAGCATTAATGAAATTCAATTTTATCTTAGCAACTTTTACGTGAGTTTCTTACATTGAAATATCTTTATTTTCATAAAAGAAAATACAAACCCCCACTGAAATAGAGTAAATATCTCAGTCCCAATGTCTCTTTTTCCTCTTGTTTTTAGACTGATACTGAGTCAAACATATTTTTCATTGGTAATATCACCACATGATATGGATGATCTGGCAGTGCTTTTGTACAGTAGATGCTGATAAATTTTTGATTTTTTTTTAAAATCAATAATACAAGATTCTGTAAAGACAGCTATAAGGTGATTCATGATGAAAGGAATAAATATACAAAGATAGAATGTAGGATGTCTGGTTAGGGAATAGCATCACTCAGAAACACGTGCAGCCTGGAAAACAGTGACAAATGAGCAAAGTGTGCTGTTGTATGTTCTTAGCTAGGCATTCAGCAAGTTTTCATAATTATCCTGGCTGCAGAATGATTGTCTTCATTGTCATTTAAATTCTTTTTTTCTAGTTTTTGTTCTTTCTTTTTTCCCAAGAATGACTTGATCTTAAGAAAAAAAAAAAAAAGAAATTATGTCTGAAGAAAAATGGGAGCTTATTCAGCAAGTCGAAGGTTATTCAGAGAACAGCTGGTGTAGAAAAATGATTAGAAGATGAAGCCCACTGAAGACTGGAGGGGAATCATACAAAGATGCAGTAGACATACCTAATCTGTGAAAACCAGAGGCCTCAGGCAGCTCTCTGCCTTTGGGCTCTGAAAAACCTATGCCTGCTCATTGTGCCTCAGCTGTGTAGGGAATCTAGTGCTTCAGGTAAATTGCTTGTGCAAACAGTATGTTTTAATCCTTCTCCTTGCAAGGGAAATTTTCCTACTAGAATCATGGGATTTGAACAGAATATGTAGCAGGTTGTGTAGCAAACCCCTGAGCCAAGTCATTGAGTGAAACCAGCAGAAGCCGAGTGTGTGCGTGGTGAACCCGGTAGGTTTGGGTTGGAGACCTGAGTATCTACTAAATCTGATTTTTTAATTGTTAAAAACCAAGAACTCACTGAAACTACCAAGGCTAATTTCCTTGAAAGTTTGTGGGGAGAATATTAAAAAACAAAAAAAAGGAAAAAGTATTCTCCATCCTATTTTCTAGTCATTTCTATTTTAAATGTAAAATGTGTGAGTTAGTTTTTGGATGTATCCCAAAGAATCATCTTTCCTAAAATTGAAGGGCTGTCTGTTTGCACAGTGATGTGATAACAGTGGGCAAAATATTTTCCTCTCTTCCTGAATTTTTCTACAGTTTATCATGTCACCTTTTCGTTGCTTTCATGATGCAAAGAAAACTTGTCTAAGCCAATTTGATATATTCCCCCTCTCTCTCACATTTGCCCTCTAAGTATGCCTGAACTTTCCAGTGCTTACTCATCCCTAATCCTCTCTTTTATTCTTGTCCCCTCAATTTCCCTTTATGTTGGTCAATATTCTTCNTGTTAAATTTTTTTTTTTTTTTTTTTTTTTTTTTTTTTTTTTTTTTTTTCCAGTGTTGACTTTCCAAAATCATGTTTTGCAAAACATCCCATCTGTTGTGGATGGGATGTAGAAACTACAGTTGATCAGGAGGAAGACAAGATCAGGGATTTGTCATAATCTCTTGCTCACACACAGTCCATCAAGTGAAGGAAGTATTACCGCATGAATTTGGTACCACAAAAGAATTTGCAAGATTCATTGTTGATTTTTTCTTATCTGCCAAGGCTGCAGGGAAACCACTTATTTTATATCTGGTAGTTCTTAGATGCCAGAATAGGAAGGAAAAGAGAAAAACACAGAGTGGGGAAAATAAAAAAGGTAATGCTTCAAGGCAGGAAATGAAAAATACTCCTCTTTGCCAGGACTATTTCAGAAAAAAATTTTGCCTTTTTTTTTTGGTTTTTTTTTTATTTTAATTTTTTTACTTATTTTTTTGGTGGTGGGAATAATTCCAATTTTAGTAACTCCCAAAACCATGAATGAAAAAATGAGCTTGTGCTGGGTAGAATTCCAAGTACAAAGAATCACACTACCATTTCAAAGAAAATCTTTATTTAGAACTACCCCAAAAGCCAAGAGAACTAGTCCATTTGAGACATCATAGAGTTACAGTTTAGTGTTGTACTGGCATTAGTGGTATAAACATGAGTTTGACAATGTTGGAAAAGTTCTGAATAAACTCAGCACTGTGGAAAATATGTGAAGATTTCTGACTTGAGCATGCATAAGGTCTTCTGTGATTATGCTCACAAGCTTTGGATTTGGATGAAGAATGAGTTGTTGCCATTTAATGGACTACTTGTTTTTTTGTTTAAATTATATTTTGAATTTATATGCCTAGAGGCCTTGTCTTGCAGTATGTTCAAAAATCCCTTATGCTTAACAAAATTCTCATAATAAAAGATGTGTGGTTTTTAATCTTGAAATTCCTGTTTTGTTTATTCAAACTGGTAGAAGTAGAGTTTAATTTCAGCCTGCAAGCTCATTTTCAAACAGAAGTCTGTACAGAGAAAATACTAATGCTATGATACCTGGAAGAAAAGTTCCAGTTGTTTTTAAGAAGAAAGTATTTTTTAAAGGCTTTTAGAAAAGCAGCCCAGATGAAAACAACACCTTGGCTTCCAAACTGAAATACTTCATAACTGTTGAGAAAGAAAATATGTATTTTTGCAGAAATTAATGTTGCCTGGCAGACCTGTGATCTGCTGATGCTGGCTTGTCTCCTCATGGCAGTGGAGTCAGTAGCAAAGCCTTATTGATGTCAGAGGTGTCCAGGTGCCTCCAGTATGGCTCTGTTAGTAGCTGGTCTGCAAATAAAAACACTGATGCTCCCAGTAACCTCACTGGGTTGAAACATTCCTGGGATAAGAGTAGTGTTGGCACAAGGAAGAAGAGCACGGTGCTGATAGCACCAGCAGGAGTTCGTGGCTGTGCAAGAGGCAGTGCTGCTTTCTGTGTTGTCTTAACCTTTGAAGCATGTGAAGTGTAACACTTCGTATGAATTTAGTAATTACAGCTATATTGGATGTTATTTTTAGCTGTGTAAGAATTCAGTAGCTTTTCAATCTCACCACTCACGGGCCCAAAGTGACTTCTATTTCAGTAGATCCCAGAGTATATGGTATCCATTGACTAAGTATCATTCTTTGCCCTTCTAATCACTTAAAAATGTCTGTCTTTAGCCTTCCATTTCTCTGCTGATGAAAAACATCTCACCAGGAAGATGATACAAGTAGCTAATATGGTAGGAGATGGTCTTACCAGAAGCCACTTTACAGTAATGTGACATGTGACAAGGGTTTGTTCACTGAAGGTGTGGGTTAAGAAAGAATTGAGGTTGCATTAGATTGTTAGTTGTGTTGCAGACTTTATTCTAGCTCCTCTCACTTTCTGCTTTCTAAGAGAAGCAGTCTAAATCTGCTTTTTCATGTCAGGCTTTTCCCAAACCCTGCAGATGGCATCCCATGTGAGGAATCTCTGCTGTCTTCTATGAAACACTCTTTATGTTATTATTTCATATTTTATGTAACATCTGCTTTCTATTTTTAATGTATCACATGCAGAAGTCACCACTGAACCGTAGTGACCCAGCTACTGAAGTCTGATACTATATGTGTAAATCTACATGATTCATGTGAAAATATTTGTATATATAAAGAAGTATAGATATACCTGCATGTGTGTGAAATAATTTTAAAGAAAAAATCCTCTGAAGTACTATTATGCCAGTCTTCCGATAGCAAAGCACTAATCGCACACTTTACTTTCAGTGTATGTATTAACTACTTAAAGTTAAGCCTGGCTTAAATAAGCATCTGATTGGAGACAAAGTGTTCAGTTTCTTCCAGGATGGAATATTTAATTGCATGGATCGTGGCAGCAATTACATAAATGAGGTCACAGTGAAAGAGATAATATTTTTTTTCTAAAAGATTTAAATAAGAGCACCAGGTTGTTTTGTTTGTTTGTTTGTTTTAAATATTCTCAAGAAGCGAGATAAAATCTGTTGCCTGGGTCAAAACAATGTGTGGAAGCCAGTAGTGAGATTTTGTGTTCTTCTGTCCTCTCCTGAGGGAGCAGCAGGAGCCCAGGAGGTAGGAGACTGTTTACACTCCCTTCAAGGCTGCAGGCGTGCTGTTAGGGGATGCATCTCACCGGCTTTCTGCATGTGATGGCTTTGTTCTTGTATTCTGATGAGGCATTAAATGCATGTTTCATATGGTTATGCTAACTAGATAGGTGCTTGCTTGGTTGTTTGGTTTTTTGTATGTGTGTGGGTTTTTTTTGTTGTTGTTTTTTTGGTTTTGTTTTTTTTTTGTTTTAATCAGTAAATCTTAAAAAGGGGTTTGGGATTTTGTTGCTTGTGTATTTAGAAGTATGATTAATATTTGGGTACATTGGTATGAAAAAGGAGGAATCAATCTAATGAGATGGCTGATTTTCAATAGTATTTTTGTCTGTTACACATTATTATTTAGTTTAGGGACATTATGAAACCTGAATTTTTGTGTAACTGCAAGGAAAGCAATTAACCCTGCAGAGATGATAGCAATTTGAGCTGCAAATGAGCTTCATCTGGTTAGGATAGTTTTCTGCCACTGTAATTTTCTGACACTTTATGTTTCGAAAGACAGTGTTTTTATTGAAAAATACTGTGTGTGTAAGGCAGCAATGCATTTTGTCCATGCAAATCACAGCTGATAGATGATCAACAGAAAACCAGACGTGTATTTATAGTTACTACCTGCACTGTGGGAACAGAAAAGACCTGTCCCATACTGATAAATATTCTGCAAAACAACTGCCCACATAGACATGCTGGGAACACCCAGAATCACTGAGACCCTTCCATCACTTGGGATGTAAATAGTATTCTCAATATTTTTCTTTTAATTCATCCCAACAGAGACAGAATAAATCTCTGAGATGTTTATTTTTAAAATTATAAAAGCCGAATACTGACAACTTTCTTGAAATTTTGAGGACAGGTGGCAACATGAAGTATTCTTGTTCTCAGAATTGTGGGAGTTTTGTTTTGTAGAGCTTTTAAGTTAAAAATGTTGAACTTGATCAGCATATGGTACTGGCTAGCCTGATCTCTACCAGCTCTTTTGTTATCTTGTTATTGTTACAGGTCTTAATGACAGTTGTAAGCCATAGTTCTGGATGCAGGGGTTAGTCCACCCTGGGGAGGAGAGGGAGAAACAGCAGTGTGGATTATGGAAATATGAATTGATCTAAAAAGCAGCTCTCTTGTAACAGAATGGGACTCAAAGAAAGACTGGGGAGAAGCTGGTGAAAAGGCGATGGAATATGATGTGAAAATGATCATTTGAATGCTTTTCTTTTCATTCCCAGCTGCTGTGTTCTGGTGAAAAGGCACGCATTTGTATATCTTAAGGCTGGTGAAAAAGGGCCAGATGAATGGAATTACGTGTTAGATATGTTTTCATTTTGAGTCAGATAAATTATGTGCATTTTAATAGACTGTATGCATATGTTAGCCATTTTTTTAAATCATACAGCTGTGATATTGGGGGACTGCATTTTGTAGACATAGTCTCTTCTCTGTTTGTTCAAATAAGTACAGTATTAATATTTGACTGTCCTTCAGATATTCTATATCAGCCTATCGAAAATAACTGTTACTGATTTGGCTCATTTCAATGCCAGATCAGATTCCAGCTTTCAGTAATGTGCCAAACCAAAGAAGAAAAAAATAACTGATGGCTGAAATAGTGATGACAATCATTTGGAACGTCTTCCAGAAAGACTGCCAAATTGTCATGTGTGATGTCGTTGTTGACTGACCTCAACTGCCCTCAGAATATTCCAGTCTAATGTCACCTAATTTCTTATTCTGTGATACCTTAGACTTTCTCATCTGCTTGCTAAGTACCCTCCATCCACTTAAGTGTTCGATTTGTTGCCTCTGTTTTACTTTCAGTGTTGCTTTTGTGTCTCAAGCTTACTGCTGCATTTTGACGAATATCGTAATTAGTGCAGCCTCTTTTTATCTTAAGTACTGGATGTAGTGTTCCTGAACTCTAGGTTTGGTTCTTGGGTTTTCTTCTGCCTTTCTTGGTGATAGTTTTCTGTAGAACTAGGAGAGCATTTGAGGTACATTGGTTCACTGTTACTGCTACAGATATTTCAAATGTAATTTCAAACAGTTTGCTTATATTTTGTCAAATAAAATACTCTTTTATATATTGCTTGTGTTGGGAAATGGTCTGGGATCAACTGTAATAATACAAATGTGATGAAATCAAGGAACCAGGCAAAGAGTAAGACTTGTTGGGACTGAAATGAGGAACAGAAACAGCAGAGGACTTTGGGAGCAGCAAGAGCAAGGCAAAGGTGATTGATTAGTGGGCTGCAGCTGGAGGGATTCAAACTGCTTGGTTTGGAATCCTGGACCAGGAATAAGTGAAGGTGAAGCACTTCAAGGCAGGTGATCAGAAAGGGAAATACATTAATCCATCATAATATAATTATTCCTGGTACTAATTACTTCTGTATAAGTTTTCAAAGCATTGTGGATTGCTTGGTTGGTGGACTGTATTTGCTTCTTCCTGAAGCAAGTGTCAGGTTCCTGGTTTTTGTGTGTTGGTTCCTGCCTGCAATCATTAATAAATATACAATCAATAATAAAAGGTCCAGATACGAGAAATAACCTGTCTCTGGGGTTACAGTGTGTGCTTACCTCTGTCCTTTATCCTTCCAAAGACACTAGTGACCACTATTAAAGAAAATATACTGGACCAGAGCACTGGGTCTTGAATTTTAGACTAAAGTTGGGAAGAAATCTTCCCTCTTTGAATTGATGGAGAAATCCTGCTGTCAGAACAGGATTTTTATTAATTTTTCAGTAAGTGTTGTGAATACTTGGGTTGGATTTATGAGTGTCTTCTCCGAGCATGGGTAGTTTCATTCTTTTGGATCATGGCGAAGCAGCTGAAAACCTTGCTTGTAGCTGCTTGTGGCAGGTTTGCTGGTGGAACCTGCCTCCCTTTCCCATTAGCTGCTCAGAGTTGGCATATGCTATATCAGAGGTTGAAGCTCAGCTGCCTGACTTAGTGCTGAAGTGGCTGACTGATGCTCACATGCAGAAACACCAGCCAGAAATTGTTGCAGAGTAATCTCTGGCAATGAAGCCATTAGAAGCTTCAAGCAGCGAGCTGGAAGGTCTGGGCCAGCTCAGCTGTAGGCAAAGTGAATGTACATTGTGTATCTTTTTGGGAAAAACACACCCAACTGCCTGTCCATTGTATTTTGTTTTTGTGGCAGTCATCTGCCAATAAATGGGCCCAATTTATACATACATGGTATATGTATACATGTATAATAATATAAAAAGGGTATGTTAGCACTTTACATTTATGCTTGTTTGCTTCTTCCCTTTCCCTCTTTGGCCCTGGTTGTTTCATCTTCCTTCCGTTTTTCAACATGGTTGATAAGATCTGAATTTAGTACTGAGAAACTATTACTACAGGTTACTCTTGTTGAAGGTCATTATGGTTAAGCTTAGAATTTGACCTATGCTGAACTTAAGATAAGAAATAACTGTTTCCTTTATAAAAATATCACAAATGTGATTTTATTTGAGAAATTAAAACCCTTAGAAGTTAATTTCCTTTCTCAGTTCCTTCTCTTTCATTTGTAGATTCTTCTAATCCAAGAAACTCAGACCCCCCTCCACGTAGTTGGTTTTGCTGCCGTTTGCAACGTGGTGTGGTTCCCCCATTTCCCCTGCTGCTGACACAGCCATGGGAGCTGGCAGCTATCCCATAGGGCTGCACATCTAGGGGTGGATGAGCCGAGCTTTTGGACTGTCTCTCCTTATTTATCTGCATAAATCATTCTCTATTACAGACACTTTCTCTCAGCGTGGCACCCAAGTTGCTCCTTAACTTATGTGTTACTTCATTTTTTTTAATTACTTCTAAGTTTCTGAATTGCCAGTGAAATCAGCATTTCATCATGGAGAATCAGTGGAAGGTTCTGATTCTGGAAAAGCATCACCTGGTGTTATAAGACAGTTTCATTCCCCAGCCTGAGCAGGGCAGTTCTTTCATACGAGCAAATTGCAGAGCTGGTGCTGATCTCTGAGTACACCAGTACTGGGCGCATACTGGGCAGGCCAGTTGTTCAGTAGAAGCTTTGTAGGCAAGAAGTGACATCCTACGAGTTACAGACACTTCGTTTCACAACTTGTCTTTTAGGTAACTAATGTAGGAGGAAAAAAAGTATTTTGAATATATTTGGAACAAAATATGGTTGAAATGAATCTGAGATGTATCAAGTGTCATCAGGAGTGTAGAGTTTGTTGTGCTTGAACTGTTATGATATTTTTCAGTATATTTCATTTTTGTGGAAATGCAGGTATTCATTATTTGTAGTGTTCTTTTACAGTTGATTTTCCTTTAATAAAATAATTTCCTGGTGACTGAAAAGAAAATGTTGCAAATGGGAGCCTTTTGACCTAAGTGTCAACTATGCTCTACTCATGATATTCTGTTACTGTTTTGTAGATATTTCTGAGACTAGAAACTTCACTTTAAAGCAGTTTATTCAGTGAGATTTGGGTATGGTACAAATAGGCTCACTTCTGTCCCTTGCTATTAGAATATTCCAAAGTGGAATGAAAAATCTCACAGGTATAGCCAGTAAATATGAACCAGTTTTAATCTGTGCATTATTTTATGGTGGCTGTTTTTTCACCACTGGAGAAACAGCATCTGAACAGGATGTGCAGGAGGTTCTCAGCATTGGTGCCAAAGATACATCTTAACTGCTGTTGTAAGCAGTGGGAAATCTGAAGAGTCTTGAGTGAAATAAATATTGCTGCTCCCTTAGCTATGCAGGATGACACATGGATTTTAACCTATCCTTAAGAGACTTACATATTTGGACTTTAAAAGTGATGTCTACCTGGACTCTAGTTAAGGCAAGTTCTCCGTTGAATTTCCAGGTAGTGTTAGAGATGCTGTCATTGAAAGCATTTATTAATAAAAAAAGCCATTTTTCCCCTACTGCATGGTGATTGATAGGAAATTGAGTGTCATGCACTGGTGCAGGTTTTTGGTTTTGTTGGGGGGTTTTTTTTGTGGTTTTTTTTTTTTGTTTGTTTGGTTGGTTTGGTTTGGTTTGGTTTTGGTTTTTTTGTTGGTACAAAGTGTGGAGTGGAAGAGCCTATTTCCTGTTTTTCCCAACTTTCTGATATTGCCTAGGGAGTAGTGGTCTCCCTGACATGAGTCAGGGAAGTAAAGAGGAAACTGTTTATTGCTGCATGGAATACAAAGGTTTCATGCATGCCAGAGCTGCGTGGTGAAGTATTACTTATCTTGGTTTTGTTTGTCTTGCCAGTAAAGGGGTAGATGGTAACATTTCAATCTACACTTATTCTAATGAGAACTTCCTCTGGGAAAAAGAGCATTGTCAATTTTTGTGTTTTATTATGAGTTCCAGGGAAGTTAAAGGTTTTTTTTCTTAAGCAGCGAAATTTACCTGTGTTGAACTTCATACTTTTCTCACTATTCTGCTCTTTGTAACTGAGCTTGTTATTTTACAGTGAGCTTTGATTCCATGTGTGCTATGCTGGATACAGCAGTGTCTGAAATAGGCTTTATTTTTATCTGGTTGTATAATGAGATTCAGGAACAATTAGACAAATAGTGACTCCAACACTTTATAACTTAGTAAAATCTCCGAGTTTTAAAAGTTGCTCTGTGGTTGCTTAGGAAGTCTTATCCCTCAGTCTTGCAGGATAGTGAGATTAACCATGCCTTTTAAAGTACTCACAATTATCTTTTCTTCTTGCAAAGTGCCTTGGAAAGGTTGGTTAAAACCAGTAAAATCTCATGTGTACTGCCTGGGACACCAGCCTTAACCTGCTGTACAGGGCAAGAGCATTCTGTAGCGTGTCTTCAGTCAAAGTGTACCACACCCTGCTCATGTCACTATTCTGGTCTTTAGTGGTTTTATTTATTTATTTATGTACTTTTCCATTTATTTTTGTCTGTATGTAACATACTGTTGGTTCTAAGTGATGTCACAGCAGAGGTTTCTAAGTTCAGTAACAGGGACAGCTGACCATCAGGTCTCCACTGCCACCTCCACAGTAGCTTCTTGTTTATGTGATTTTGCTTCTCTAAGATCTTGAGATCATCCTGTTACCTTGCTGCCTAGAATCTTTCTGTCCTGCTACCTCATCTGTCTGTGCCCTTGTTGCTATGTAGAGCACAAAGCAGCTAGACTAAGCTACCAAAATCTTCAGCTGTGTGTCTGGCATCCTTCCCTGAGGCACGTAACTGAGTGGAGGAGATAGGGAGCAGCAACAAGAGAAATGAAATCTAATTGGAATTCTGTAAGCGATCTCATCCTCATTTGCAGGTATTCAGCTCCTCGTTCATTTTAGACAACAGATATTTTTCTGAATAAGCTTTAGAAAGATGAAAGCACCTTTTAGAGAGCAAGTTATCAAAAAGGTTTGGTTCTTAAGCATTATGAGCAACCTGATTCTTCTGAATGTCAGTCATTAGGCTGTAGGGCCTTGCCAGTTGTAATTTACATGTGAGCCAACTGAATAAAGTTCAAAAATTATTCTCAGTAGTGGAGTAGAATTTGTGTTCTGTGAGTCAAAACAATCTACAACTGTACAAATGTACGCCTAGCTCAGTTTAGTGGAATTTTAATATTGCTTGAATCCATTAGTGACTACTTCTGCCACATGGTCCAAAATCTCCTTCCCCTTTGCATGTTTGTCAGTGATGTTATGAACTGTTATGTGTCAGCTGTATTGGAGTAGAAGTATGTGTCAGAAAACACAGCACTATCCACAACTTACCCTGAAAATCATTAGCTGAAGAGAGCAGGTCTATTTTTAGGGAGCTGCAATTGCACAAATTTTCTTTTATAACTTCTGGGAGTAGAAGTATTGCAACAAGTAGAGCTTAGAGGGCACATCTATGGGTCTGTATTTTGCCACTCACACAGCACCAAAAATCCTGTGTCACACAGTAGTGCCATACCCATCCTGTGGTGTCATGCTGCAAATGGAATAGTGTGATGTGCACAGAATTTTTGTGGGGCTACCTCATAAATATGGCTAGAAAGCCAATTAGTAACTGCTATTAAATATTAATTTTCCCTAAAACAGTTTCATAGAATTTTTCATAATTTGTCTTTAGATCTAGGGGAAAATCTGAAATATCCAAAGGCGAAAATGCAGAAAGTTAATCTGCTGATTGTGTTTCTTGCCAGAGGACAAAGTGGGAGTCACTGATAAGTGTGGAAAAGTTTGTTGGTTTTTTTTCAAATGGTTTATAAAGGTTAGAGAAAGGTGTTGCTTGTGTTGCAGAGACCTTGTTAAGATCACATAGTTGTACACCGCTGCTTTTCAGCCTCTTCTTTACAAGTAACCTTGAACACATGGAAATTCTGTATTGTCCTTACACTTTATTTAGCAAATATGGAAATGATAGCTAAAATATTTTAAACTTGAAATTTCTACCTTAAAAAAAAAAATCTAAAAGAAGTAAAAAAAGCTATGAAATTCAGTGGTTCATTCTCACAGTGATGAAGTTCTATAACCTTAAGGTAACTTTTAAATTTATTTATTTGCTTCTTAAAAGAGCTTTGCATCTCCACTCTAAACCATTTACATTAAATTTCCATATTCTGCATTGCTTTAGGTGTTCAGAAGGCAGCTGATAGATAGTTTTTTTTTTTCCTCCTTCAGAACTACTAGATATCAGTGAACACTCCACTTTAGAAAGAGACCTGTAGAAGTTAAAAATAGTTGTGGAGGCCTGATAGTGACTTCCATACTTTAGACCTATTGGATTTACTTGAATGTAATCTAAGATTAAAATTTCTTATTATTCAAACCATTTGGACCTTTCTTTATTGTAGCAACAATTTTCTGATGAGTTTTTTAGCAGAGGTAAGAATTAAATCTTTGAAATATAACTACTGTTGCAGGCTTCACATGGGTCCCTGCTGTGGTTGTGCGTGGCTTCAGAGGAAGGAAAAGGAAAAGTCAGTGGCAAGGACAGAGCTTGCCTTTTCATCAGCTGTTTTATGTGACAGCATTAGGATTTCACCTTTATTGAGCCACAATGATGAAGGGCTTAACACTGCAAGATGCTAAGCAGCCTGGCTTTGATTTAAGAATGAACCTAAATCTGTTCTTAATTCTACGCATTTGAATATTCCCACTGAAGTCACTGGCTTGAATGGGAAATACTGTGACAATCATGACAGCCTTAAATCTCAAGTAGATTTCTTGTTTGTATATTTAGACTGGCACTGGGTGACTGAAAATTATGGTCAACTATGGTCAAAGAGAGTCCCCTTTGAGGAAAGAACAGAGAGCAAGGTGAGTTAAGAGTGAAGAAGAGAGGACATTGGAGTTGGAGATTTGAGTAAGGAGAACTGGTAAGAAGAACAAAAAGAGAGGCCTGCAGTCAGATGTTTCAAGAGAAGACATTGAAATGAGACATTAGCAGGAGGAGGAAGTTCTAGCAGGAAGAAAATAAGAGTTTTGAAGAAATTTTATGAAATGCTAAAATAGAATAGAAAGTAACTTTTGCCAACAAGGTTAAAAAAAGGACACTGGTTAATAAAGAAGATAGGACAAAGGTGAAAGACTGACCAAAAAAAAAATAAAATTATTTCCTGTTTCAGTGTAAACTGGAAAAATATTGTTACTGAGAAAGAAAATTTTTGAAGAAGTGAGGATAATGTGGGGGAGCACAAAAGTGTTTTGTAACCAAGTGGGTGATTATTTGTGCTACTAAAATTGATATTTCTTTGGCTGATTTCTGCCTCAACACCGAATGAAGAGATGAGAATAGATAGATATTTGAGCACTAGTTTATATGAATGATTTTGGTAACTTGGTCTGGAATCTGTAATTAGAGAATTCAAGTTACCTTGGTTACTGTTTTACTTAGGCTGTTTCTTCCCAGGGTATCCTGACAAGTCTGTAGAATGGACACAATGTGACTGTCTCAGTGTAAGGCTGTCCTCTTCCTTCTCCAGAGATGCTGTCCTTGCAGGGCCGGGAGTTGGACTTCAGTGATCCGTGTGGGTCTCTACCAACTCAGAATATCCTCTCATTCTATATTCTGTGCTCTTTCCATGTGTAGAATGAACCTGGGGGAGAACCCACCTCCTTTCTTGAGAAGCAGTCTTATGCTGCAAATAAACACAGAAATAGTTGGAAGATAACAGGACTCTCTTTATAAACAGCAGTGTATCTAGTGCTTTTAAAAATGGTTCAGCATTCTGTCTTAAAATATTCCTTAAAGGGAACATTTTCCCCCTAAAAGGGAACATCCCACGGATGCATTTGCAAAAAATCAGATTCTTTTCCTCCCCATTGTGAACTACAGAATATGTTATAATATGAAAATAATGCCTCATGCTTTTAATCTCAGAAATTAATCAGATTAAGCTTCAATACTTAAATATTTCAGTAGTGTAATACTAAGTGATGAACTTAATTTCTGTCAACTCATCAAACCTAATCTACGTAGAAAAAGGAAACTGGTTGAAATGCATAAGTTAAAATGGAAAACCCCCACTTGTACCTCTGTAGAGATACATTAATATGCTCATTCTGTAATATATAGAAAATCTGGTGCAATTTTTACATGGAAGCTCTCACACAGAAGCTGTACCTTCCTCCAGCTGGAGTGAGATGACGTTATGTCTTGTTCAAGTGGAGAAGGAACAAGTATCCTCTTAAATCACTGTGCTCTACAATGGAGACTGAACAGCCATGAAGGTTTCTTATGTTTGTATCAATTGACTGTGATATTTTAAGAAAAAAAATTCTATCTTTTCTAGTTAATAAGAAATATGGTGTATATCTGGAATCTAACCAAAATGATTAACCAGTAATTTCATTTAAGGGCAAGATTGTGAGTTACCAGGACCTTTTTTACCAGAAAGCTGGCATGTATGAATTCAGAAGCATCTTCTGCCACTGTTTGCATTGCTTTATAAAACAGTGATACACAGAATTAGCTGGATGGGTATCAAAATAAGCAAGGAAAGCTAAATAATTCTTACCTTTTAGGCTTCTGTGATTTCAATGTAGAGCCAGTGAGCATGACCAGGTCAGGCTGAAGTTGTATAGTGCAGCTGATGAAAGTGAATTAATAAAACCAGTGCACCATGAGCCTATGAGAATACAAGTTTCTTCTGCTGTGATATAGGCATAAAGGAAAGATTTTTGTAAATATAATTTCTATTTTTGTTTAAGGGAAATAGCATGCTTGTTCATATGATATTAATTTTGTTATTTTATTTGTATAAAGAATGAAATAGTTTACCTTAACAATTAAACTCAGTTGTGTATACCACTGTAGATGCTTGTTTGGTGTTTGAAAGCAAATAGGTAATCCTTTCCTTGTGGTTTTGTTTTTTGGTTTTTTACATCATTATCATTTTCCCCTTGTACACAATTTCTTTGTGACAGAGTGAGCATTTCTAAAAACACTAATACTGTGTGAACCAAAGGAGGGAATAATCATGGGACATATGAATCAAGATATTTTGCTTTCTGAAGACTTGTTCAACCTTTTGTCTTTGGAAATAAGCACATATTTTTATGAAGTTATGAATATAAAAGACAATAAATACATTGCTCTTTTTCTGAGAGTGTGTATGTTGACTCAAGGGGAAGTCCTGGCTGAGTTATGGAACCCTGCAATTGATGACCCATTAGGAGACAGAGCTCAAATTTTATTCAATAGAGGGGTTACTGCAAGTATCAACAGTAATTGTACACAAGTAGTAACTGTGTATGTGAATGTGTATCATTTGCATTTTAAATTTGCCTAGCAGCATCTTGGGGGCCTCTTGTTTTCTTCCATTTTAAAAATCTGAATAGCACCTGTAATTAAGAAAGAAAACTGAGCCCTGGAAGCTAGGTAGGACTTCCATCTATTGATCTGTGTAAACCCGGCTTACGCTGTCAGGGGAGAAGCAGTCAACTGCTGAGCTGCTTTGTCACTGACATAAGCTGAGGGAGGATTTTTTTTTTT
>VYXB01007791.1:331608-553881 GCA_013397135.1 Pachyramphus minor | reverse complement strand
TTTTTTTTTTTTTGTCTATACTGTTTATACACCAGTCTATAGACCTGCTGGCTGGTTGAATTTTAAAGAGTGCGGAGGTTTAAAGACTTGTCCCCCGAGGGATGCTCCTGCCAGTTGGGAAGCGAGCTGAGGCTGCTCTGCAGAAGTTGAGTGCACGTGTGCTGGCTGGGGAGGGACGGGCGGCGCTGGGGGAGCGCTGGCCTGGGGAACGCTGCAAAACATACCCATAATTTTCGGGTTCTTTAGTCAAAATATTGAGCTAATACCTTTTGGGTTTTTTTTGTTTTTGTTTTCTTCTTCTTGTGTGATAATTTATTCCGAGACAGTACAATGGGGAACATAAATGAATACATTTCCATACCCAATTCTGAGTCAGTGCTAAGCTTACCAGGCAGCAATTAAAATCCTTGGTAGTGAGGAGAAAATAATTTCCTATAGTGTGAGAATAGGTGCAGGTTTAGAAAAAGAATGACATACTATTTCTTTGGAACAGGAAAAAACAAACCTTATGAGCCTGAAGAGAGAGACTATTTGGAAATGTTTAGGAAGTTCCTGAGTTAAAAGTTTTGATTAGCCTGTTCTGTTTGCTTTCTTTCATTAGAGTTTATTATTGTTACTACTAGCACCCTGTATATTTGTTCCTGAAAGCAGAAATTCAAATGTTTACGTGCCTTGTTTATATTTTGCTCCTTACCCTTCTGCAGTGGGCACTCACAGCAGGCAGGATGGTGCTTGAGCAGTTCCTTTAGGAGAGTATTATATGTACTGCTGTTGTTCATAATGGAGTTAATACCCTTTCCCAAAACAAAACTGTGGCTTTCATACCCTTTATCTGTGCTGACAAAGTAAAAGTTCTAAAGATTTCTTAAAGTCTCTTGTATGATTTAGAAATTATAAAAGTGTTGACTTTTTCATTTTGTACCACATGATGATTTACTGGGGCACATTATATACCTTTAAAATGTTGTAACTAGCACATGCATATTGTAGTCAGTCATCTTTTTCCTGAACTATTCATCCCTTGCTGATTAACTTGGAGGGGTTCTTTATGTTTTACGCTATCCACTGAGCCAGGCAAATGTTTTAAGTAAATAGTCATTGTAGTGTGTAGGAATTTAAATACATAATTTCCCCTAATGGGAGTTCAACATGCAGTAAACAGAGTGTTCAGGCTGGAGAGTGCTTACATCTTAGATCAACATCGTAAACTCTCACATGAAGCTCTGGAAATTTGTAATCAATATGCATTTTTCTGTATCCAGAAATACATGTCTGTTGGTCTGCTACAAAAAGGGAATTCTGTAGCTTTGACCAACTACGTTGATGTTGACTATTCTGTCTCTTCTTAGCTGAAACATTTCACAGGGGGTTTGTTTTCCCAGTTGGGAGCCAGGAAATAAAACCTCTTTTTCTAGGATCTTGTAAAGTCATTGTTTAATATTTGCTACTAACTGATCTGGTAATTGACTATTTAAAAAAAAAGGGGAGAAGAAAAATATTGACTAGTTTGAGAGCATTTTTATATTTTAATTAACACATTTTATTTGCCACTAAACAGCTTCTGAAATAAAATTGTGCAAGAGAGAGTGACATTATCCTTTTAGGCTATGGTACGAATGTAGATCCGGTGTATTTTGCTCCCCCCCTCTTTATTGATAGGAAGATTTGCTTGTGAAACCCAAAGGGTTAATCATATAAATTTCTGCTTTGGACCAGCAGACGATTTCCATCATTTTCATCGTTTGACTATGGAACATGTATAGAGTTGTTATACCTCTCTGTAATTCATTCTGCTGCCAACTTCATTCCCTTTTCTCTGCCTGCATTTTAATTGAAACAACATTTGTATTTTTGAGCCAGGATCTGTCAGAAGTCCCTGTGGCTAGTCTGTGGTACAAGTAGCAGCAGACGTGGCTTACCCATATGGTGTGGTGCTTCTTGTAAAATCCATATGGCCTTGTTGAAGGGAATCCCAGCGGGGATGTGAAGGGTGTTAATACCCTTCAGGCCAGGCCTTTCCCTCCTGGGGCTTCTGTGGCATTGTCTTTGCAATCTGCCAAAGCACAAACTTAATTCCTTTTTAATAATCAATTATTTCAGTCCAGGAACGTGTGTTGTATTTTTGCAATCGTATATTCCTTGAATTTATTGTTTGTTATGAGTATTTTTGGTCATTTTTTAGAAGCAAACCCTTGAAAAGCCTTTTCAAAAACCCCTAACTTTATTTCTTTTACTTACATTTTCAGGAAGTGCTGAACAGCGTTCCAAAGTTCTGCTTTCCTTTTGACATTGAAAGGTACGTGCTACAGTTATAATTTATTTTTAATAGAAAATTACATTTAGCAAGGATTTAAAGAAAAGGAAAATGTAATGTTCTCCCTAAGCTTGCACCTGCAGATGAGAAAATATGCCCTTTGTTGTTCAAGTAAGTATGAAGTCACTAATAGGAAGCTATCACAGCAAAATGCAACCTTTACAGAATTTTGGGGATATCTCTGTCAAGGTGGAGCTACATTCTGACTCCCAGTTTTGTCCATTTTAATTGTAAACACCATCTGTATTAGTATAAGGATATAACATAGTTTCCTTCAAGCGGCAAGCTTCATAAAAATATTACAGTCCACCAGGATATAAAAACTCACTGAGCAGTACTGCAAACATGTTGTTTTGAGTTCAAAGAAATTGAGACTTTAATTGCATGGAAGTAGCTGAATATGCAATTGATTTTTCTCAGAGAAGAATCAAGACTGTTATTTATAATTAATTAGTCCTTACCTTTCTGGTATCAGTTATAGTCTGTCTTCCATGTAATGCTGCCAGTCATTTAAATTGTTCATATTAAATGCTTTTATTAATGAAAATATTTATTCAGGCTTGTCAAAATGATTAATGGTAATTTAATAGATTGAACTCACTTGGTTTGGAAAACTCATATTGTCCGAATTGGCAAAGATTAAATGAGAAACTTGATTTACATGATTAATGAAAAATATATCCAGGTACTGTGCAGGTTGAACTGGTTTCAGAACATGGGCATCAGTTGTAGATGGTGTGTGTGGAGAGGAAAGAAGAATCTTTGCAGGAAAACACACTGACAAAATAAAGATTGTCATAAACACAACTTTGCTGAAGTAAACTAGGTTCAGTCTTTTATAGATGAATTTAATTAAGCTGTTTTGGGTTTGAACTGGTTAAGCTTGCTATCCTGTAAGCTGTTTTAATGACTTAACTAATACGGTTGTCAGTGTTGGCTTTAAAGCATTAAGGTCTTTAATGTGCTTAAGATATGTACAGAATTGTTTAAAATTGATAATGAAGATGAATAATGGAAATAAAATTTGAGGATAATGGATAAAGGTGAGGTTCTGTTGCTGCCATCCAGTGGCAAGAAGATAATCAGTGGCAGAAAGTAATTATTTTTCAAATAACTGGCCTTAACTACTTCTGTTGAACCATCCAGAAGGCACTTGGCTGCTTGTATGGGGTGGATGAATGTAATCAATAAACTGTGGGAATACATGAATTTATAGTATAGATAAGTATGTATTTTAGCTGAGTGTCTGAAGGGGTAAAAACCAAAGAAAATGGAAAAAAAGAAAATAAACAGTTATGGGATGTTTGTTGTCTGTCCGTTAATACCCCCTCCCCAAACATGCTTTTTGACTGTTGGCCCCATGCTTGACTGTAAAGCAGTGCTCTCAAAGGTGCCACATTACTGCAAATTTTGTAAAATCTGGCGGTTGGGCAGAAGCAGGAGAGGTTCTTGGAACCTGAGATAGACTAATGAGGAGAACAAAACCAGCGTGCTCAGTCTGGCCCGCTGAGGGCTCAGGCGGCACCGCAGTGTCTTTAAAACAAGGTGCTCCCTGTGTAGCTGGGAGCTGAGTTGTGGGGATTTGTGGGAGAACCAAAGGCAGTGCGGGATCACGAGAGTATAAAAGAGCACAGACAAGGAGGAGGGGCAGAGCTGCTGTGGAGAAAAGGACAGAAATGCTGGAAGCTCATTCAGGAAAGCGGGAGCTGTTTACTGGCAAGCTGTTTGTGTGAACAGCTTACTGACTGCTTGGTGTATTTGCCATTTGCTTCTCAGTTCAAGCATTTTCTATAAAGTGGACATACTTTTTTTTTTTTAAGAAACCCAGTTGTATTCTGCTTTCTCAGTTTAATTTTTTTCTTTTTTTTTTTTAATTTGGATGATAAAGAAAAGGATTGGGAAAAACACTGCTGTAACTCCTTTTTGGTTTTTCCAATGGACATTTAAGATGTGACAAGCATTTTAGTTTTTGTCTAGCATTATATGTGCTTGTCACTTGCCTGATCAAAATATATATTTATTTTTTTTTTTGCCTTGTACAGAGGGTCTTGGCAGGTGACACACCTAATACCCCCAAGTATTTTACAGACAAGTTTCAATGACAATTTCTGTACAGAAAGCTTTGATTGAACCAAAATAGAAAATATCTGTTTCATGGATTGAGCATATTGAACTCTAGAGAGCATGGTTTGTCAGCCTGTATTACGTGTACTGCACATGTATAAACTGCTTCAAGCAATATCTGAACCCATTAAGAGCTAGAAATTACCAGTGCTAAAGCGATAATTTCCACTGCTTCTGCCCATCAAGATACTTAGAACAAAAAAATGTGACTCTGTTCCATAGATGGGCTCTGGATTTCTACTGTACAACAGAGTTGTAGGGAATGGAGTGTTATTTCTGTTATCTAGCTAAATAAAACTCATTAAAGTAGGAAATCAACATTTTTCAAATTATGGATATAGGAAAGTTAAAGCACCACTAAAGCACAGTGGTCAAATCATCATCACCTTTTTTCTTTCAGCTCACCTATATTAATTACCAAATGAACTGAAAAATGAAATGAGAATGTATATTTGATTTTGTTTTATTCACTGTACTACAGTGATCACAGACAGAGATCCAGATTTAGTTCTCACTGTTTGATGCTGCTTTCATCCTCTTACCAGATGTACTTTATCTTTTAAACATATGTTATAAATAACTGTACACTACTTGTTCTAATTATTAAAAATACATACTGTGAATGGTGATTAAAAATCTAGAGGTAACTGCCATTAAATTTAAACTTAAAGTCAAGCCAATAGAGGCACAATGGTGTTAAAAAATTCTTTGACCATGACTTAAACTTTGAGCTTTGTGTATAATTTTTTATTGAAAGTGAGCACATATTGTCATTACTGCTGGTTATGGCTTACATTTTATTTTGAAGGGGTTAAGAAATGAATTGCATCATAGTTCTTGAGCATTTGCTCCAAGAACCTCTTTCTTTTTTTGTGAAGAAATTATTTTATGTTTAATAAATGATGCCGTTGTATAACATTGTAACAGTTTCTCTATAAATATTTACAAATAAGTTCCTTTTGGTACACAATTCCTTTGGGGTTTTTTATATGGACTCTGAAGATTTAACATTTGAAGATACAGAGATTTTAATTTCCTTTTAATGTTGCTAAAGTAATATTAATGCATCAGAGAAAAACACTTTTTCCTCTCTCTTGTTCTTTGAGTCCTTTATGTAAATTTTGTAAATTCCCTCTTCTTTCTCCAGTAGTCTTTCTTATTTTTACTCTCAGCCCGAAATTTAGGTGTAACTTTGCAGAGTCACACCTTGATCTCTGCATGCCTGTTATTTAGCTGAATGATGAATAGTGAACAAGTGACTTCTCCTCTTGTTCCTTTTGGAACCATTCCAGATTCGGTCCAAAGTTGTGCTACATCACTGCTTGACCCCTCGTTTTCACCTGTGTTTTGAATCTCTCCAGTTTCTCTCCACCACAAGTACCTCTCCTCACTCCTTTCGTTCTTTAGTCCTCATCCCTTTCAGGATGAATTTCTCCTGCTGAATGTGTAGCCCTCTTTAGATGGGAGCACTTTGGGTACTGCTTGTAGGATCAGCATGGAGACAGTAATATGTATTTCGTGAATTCTTCCTAGGATACTCACCCAATTGCAGGGAAGTGTTAGAATTTGGAGCGTAAGCAGTGATGCTACTGCTGCAATAGAGAATTTCTCTTTAGCAGCAGAATATCACTCAAGTATGGGAATTAATGTGAATATTATTTAACTGCTGATCTGTTGGGGTCAATGACTAATGATAGCAGGAGTGACATCACTGTCACTCTTCTGTTTCTGGCTAATGCTCTTTCTGTTATTTCTGATGAAAGTCTGTACAGAAGCAAGAGAAGTGCAAAGCAATGGCTGTAGAGATCGTTGGATTTGCAGATCTTGTGGAAGGCAGTTATATCTTACACAAAAATTTTGCCTTCAGAGTAAATAGTTGAGAATGAAAAGTAAATAATCGAGAAAATATTTCAAGTTCTGCAGGTGAAGATAAATAAACTAGCATTTGCTGTACACTTCAACCATTGCAGTCAGTTTGCAAGGTGGGTTACAAACTCAAAAATGCAGCATCCGTTCTGTACAATCCATTTCTTTGCATCTTTTGTCTCAGTGTATTTTGTGTGCATAAGAGTGAATGCATGTGTAAGAGAGAAGGGTTGGTAAGGACAGACTGCGGTGTGCACTGTGGAGTTTCCATGTGTGTGCAAAGCGGACCTGTCTGAGAGGAAACCTGGGAATGCCGAGGGTGCTCCGACAGAACACAGCGTGCTCTGATAGACCCTTGGCCAGGTGCGACGGTCAGGGCCCTTAGGCAGGGAAGGCTTCTGCTGCAACTTAAACACTCTCAGTGAGACTCTTTGCTAAGTAGTTGTGGTTTCTTTTAATGCTTCTGTTGTTTTGAAAACATAACCCCATTTATAAGTATGCTTTTTATTCATAGGAAGTTTCTTAGTTGGTGGTGGCTTTGTCCATTTTTGTATCTTCTGGAGTTTTCTTCCTGTTCGTTTTTTTTTTTTCTGAATGGTAAGGGAATGCTTCCGGGAAGCAGAGCTCAAATGAGATAACTAGGGAGCAGAGCAGCCCTCCAAACAGGGAACCTGAGCTGTGGAGCTGTTGGAGGGGGCCTAGAAATGGAGAAAATAATCCCAGAAGCTTAGATTTGGGGATAGCGATTAGTTGAAGAAGGCTGCCCAACCCTGGGTTACTGTCTCTCTAGTCTCTCCATCAGGTTGTACCACTACCTTAACATCTGTTTTTCAAATTCCTGCTTGAAGTGGTTTCTAATGTGTTCTTTGATTTGGGGAAAATTAGGGTGAAAATGCTTTTCAGCACTTAGTTTGGGAGTTGAAATACCTGTGAAATTTTTAGGTTTAGGTAGCAGCTGCCAAAGCTTCAGTCAGAACTATGTACTTCAGTTATGCTGGTCAAATACATGTTCGTGACATTCTATAATTAATGATACTAGTAACTTTATGACTTATTTTTTAAAAGAAAACAAAAATCTGTATTCCCATGCATAAGGTCTTTAATTTTTTGGAACTCTTTAAAAATTCCTAAAATCCGAAGAAAAATAATTTCAAACATCTGCTGTATTCTAAACGAATTAATTTGGAAGAAGAGAAATTTTTATTAAGAATAAGGGATACATTTAATGATTAGATATGCTGGTTTTTGTTTGAAGGAGAGTTTCAATTCCTGCCTTAATCAACTCTCTCAAGGCTCTCTTAAAATGAGGCCTGAGTGATGGCTGTAATTTAAACACAAACCTTTAAAATGGCTCTTTACCTATTCCATGGGTACCAGGGAGCCTTTCCTGCATTGTGTAGGTACATACTTAAAAAAATTTAAAACCTATTTTTATTTCTATGGTGAACTGTAATAACCTTGAAAGAGCCCGTTGTAGTCTGCAGGGTTAATAAGTATTTACACACATTCTTCACTATTAGTGATTTATGATTGCTGAACTGAGATTAAACGTAAGCATGCAGGGCAAGAGTTGAAAGTAAGTCAAAAGCAAGGAGTGAGGAGAAGGTCAGTGATGCTTGGGAACAGTTTGCAGTGGCTGCTCTCCTCTTGCAAGTGAGCAGTTCATGCTCTCCTCAAATTGCCATCTAGACCAGTGTTCTGCAGGAAGGTTTTGAAGCTTGGCCAGTTGATCCTGTAATCCAATAAAAAGTCTAGATAACCTTTTGTTTAGGGAATTCTGATATGTAGTAATTGCATTTTATCTGTGCTGATTTTCATGTTAAGAAAAACTTGAGAGGCATCAATGCTGTGTTTCAGTAGCAGTGCCAGGGGCTGCTGCCTGCCTCTGGAGGTGAGACTTGATAAGTGAACAACTGAATGTGCCATGGTGAAACTGAGAGGAACAATCCCCAAGTCACTTGGCACAGCATTTGTCTGCATGATGGAACATGCTTTATGTATGTTAAAAACTGTAGTGCTAGCACTTCTGGAATGTTTTGTGTGTCTGGTTTATGCATTGTAGTTATCTATTGATAGGCAGAAATCCCCAATCAACATTTGTTTTTCTCTGTAAGGCTTGCATATAGTCAGTTTTAATTCTGCTGAAGAGGAGTAAAAAAACAGTCCTCCTTGCTGCCCCCACATCTTAAGTGGAGCTCTCAAATTAGAAACCTAGAATTAATTCAGTATTTTAAACTCTGATCAGAAAATGTCGTCCAGATGGATGGTCACTGGTTTCTGTTAGCTGTTCTTTTGAAGCAAATGGGACCAAATGCAAACTTTTGGGTTCTTATGGAAATTCAGCTTTAGTCTTGGAGTTTTTCCTCCTATTAAAATCTGGAACTTGCTGCTTACGTCTTTCTAAACTGTGTGGGAAGCAGTTTTCAAGCTGGGCGACTTTTACATTGACTGTCAAAACATGGAGCTGTCTCTCTTAAAAAAGCAAAGATATTGATTTGGAGGTGGTGAGATGGCATTGGAATTGCTTCCCACTGAACTCATAACTTGACTGGGCTATTTTTAATAGAAAATATCAGAATTTAAATCTAATTTTTAAAGTGGCCATGTGTAGTGACATTTTGTTATGCTTTAATTGCATTACTGGTTGTTTTCCCATGTCATCTTCAGGTTTTGGGAAGGGAGGCTGCAAATAGCTGGAAGCAGGAAATCCTAACTGATGTGAGGTTTTGGGGCTAAAGAATTGTGTTCAAGAAGTAATGGTGTAGTCATTTGGCTGCCACACATGTACACAGTACATCAAAAGCAATACCTGCATAGATGGGCATGTATTAACAGTTGCTGGTTATGAGTTATCAGTGATCTCTTTAGGTTAAGATGATGGTGCACAGAGACCCCAGCCTAACCATACCAGGAGTTGTGTTGTGCCATGGTGAAACAGTCAGGGCTGCTGGAAGCTCCAAGCCCAACAGTGGGACACAGCAGAACAAAAGAGGGAGGGAGGAGGAGGCAGCTGAGGTCACTGCTCTGCATTGCCAGTGCTGCTGACTGCACAGCTACTGCTGAGTTCCTGTGTGAGCCCCCACACAGTGTGTGCAGGGGCACTGAAACCACACCGCAGGTTTCATGGCAGTTGCTCTCAGGAATAAAGAGGAAAATGCAGAGATGTGAAATAGAAAATTGCTTGGTTGGCAGGGGAGTAATAATGCCCTATTATTGGTGGCTCTCCGTGGTACCAGGTGCAGTGTACAGGCAGCATGACACAGAAGAAGCTCCAAGAAGACCTGAGCAAAAACCACTGAGCATTTAACATTTAAAGAGCATGCTAGGGTTGTTCCAGTCTGTTGAAGACAGCTGAGGAAAGTGCTTGTTCTAATGATTTGAGTTTAATTACCTAACTAAAAAAGTCCATTCATTGTCCTGGGTTTCCAGTGGTTATATTGCACTTAATGTATCTTGTAATGTTGTATGCACAGGCTTTTGTTTCAGCCTTGTCACTGGGTGTTCACGAGGGACTAAACTACACTGAAAAGAGTAGGAGACTGCAATCTGGATAGTGATACCACTTAACTAATCTTTAATCTTTTGTTATACATGTGTTAAGCAGTATAATGTGCCTGTGTTCTGTGTAACTTCTCTTGCCCTTTGATAATCTGCTACTTTCTTTTTCCCTGGGGGAAAATTTTCCATATTTTATTTCGGTGAAGATTTAAAAAAACCCCCACCAAACAAAACAAGCAAACCAGCAAAAAACCAACCGAAACCACAACAAAAAATCCCCCAACCCATATTGCGTGGGATAAATTAAAAAAATACTTTGTGGTCTTGGATTGGTAGACTGACATCTGTGATGGTATTCAGCTTCTCTGGGAATTCATTTTCAGCTTGGTCATCTATGATTGACTCACAAATGACACGTGTTAATCATAACACTTAACTAGCAGGTGCTTAGGTATTTTACTGTAGAAGATCATGTAAGAATAAGAAAAGAACAGCAGACAATAAAATTACAGGCTGAACTGTTGCATTTTGTGCTTTCAAATCTCCATTCACTCCCCATCTTAACTGTGTTTTCATTTGGTTTTAATGAAATCTTTGGTAGTCGCTTCTGTACAAAACCATTCTATGGTTCATTCTGTGCCACACATCACCTCTTTTGGCTGAGAATGCCAGGTCTGCCTAGAGCTGATTTTCTTTGGGAGATTTTGGAAAAGTGAAATATGTATTTCTCTGAGTAAACTTCAGATACAGTTTGTTTGTCTTCTAAAATGCTTACAACAAATGCATTTTGTGGTTTCTGTGACGATCAATGAAGTTTGGTCACACTGAGAGTGGGTCTGTCCCATGGTCTCTGTGATATTCTGTCTGAAGCTGGCAAACTGCTCAAGGGAAAGGCGTCATGCTTGAGAGCCTAAAGGAGAATTAGAAACATCATGACAGTGAAGATGCCATTTCTTCATAAAAAGAAATTGGGAAAAGGCTCATACTGTCAAGCAGAAAGTGGGGGATCAGGACTGGAGGTTGGAACTGAGATCTGGAGATGAGTATGTGGAGTCAGAGGTGATGTGGGAGGGGTGGTAGAAACTCAGAACAAGGGCATGTTAGCCTGCACTGCTGAGGGAGTGCTGGCTGCACAGTGCTCGGGGATAAGAGGAGGGAAATTTACTCTGTCTCAAGTGGGTATGTGTTTTGATACGGTCTTGAAGATATTGTTACTTATTTTTTTAGCTCTTCTGCTGTTGGTTCTTGATTATATTCTAACTTTCAGATTTCCAGAACCAAAAAAAATTGCACTGGAAGATGAACTCGGCACAAATACTTTGCTGGGCAATGTGTAGAGCATAAAAAGGAGGAAAATGTGAGATGCATGGGGAGGCTACAGGCTTAACCAGTGAAGATAGCCAGAAGGGATTAAAAAAAAAAAGCAAGCTAGCTTTGTAATGGCTGCTGTAAGCCAGGCCCGTGTTATGACATGTAATAAATTATTTGTAGAATTTTAAAACTTTGTTTTGGTTGCTGTTCTCCACTGCTGAGGTGTGCTCAAAGCCAGCAAGCTGTGGCAGGCTTGTACTGGCTCTGGCTTAAGTTTTTTCCGTGCTTAAGAACAAACCTTATGCAGTGCCCTGTGCTTTCAGAGTAGGGACCCGATGCAGTGGAGCACATCAGCAGGAGCATGGAGCTGGGGCAGCAACTGGAGGCATGAGTGAAGGAGGGACTGGGCTCTTCTGTACCAAGGGGAAGGAGTTGGAGGGCAAGAGACAGCCTGGATGGTGGGAAGGGAGAGAAGAATAGTGAGGTTTGAGCATGGAAATACTTGAGACCAGTGACTTAAATGCTTGTGTTTTGTGTGATTTAGTGGTTTTATGCTCTGTGTCTGATTTTTCAGGGTGTCCCAAAACCAAGTAGGACAGCATTTCACCTTTGTGCTCACCGACATTGAAAGTAAGCAAAGGTTTGGATTTTGCCGTTTGACGTCAGGAGGCAAGGTCTGCCTCTGTATTTTAAGGTAAGTTGGTATAAGAAAAATTAAGTCAAGGAGTCAATATGCAAAAAATACAGGGATGAAATTATCTTTTGCAAATTCTCTGTCATGGTATAATTTTTCTACAACAGTGATCTCCCAAGTTAATCTTTTCTTCCCTCATCAAGCTAGAAACAAATTTTTTTGCTGCACTCCTAACATTGTTGGTTTGGCTTCTAATGCTGTGGTGACAGTGTTTAATCAGTTACATGCACTCAAGTATGCACATTTAAATACAGAATGGACTGCTGCAAAGCAAAGGATGTAAATTCTCAGCTGGTGTAAACCTGGGTATTTCTTTTAACATTTCCCTATAGACATACATTAGCTAAAGATCAGTCAATGGTCTGTTACTTGCTAGAAATAACTAGGAAAATGAAAAGTGGCAAACTGTAATTTTTCACTGAACCATAACCAAAGCATTGCCTTTATTGCTTTTATTGTGACAATTTCAAATTTACAATGCAGAGCTGAATGTGTAGCAGCACTAGCTTCAGAACGTTGTACTTCTAGCTGGGGAATCTGTTTGTCTTCAGTGTGTGTGTGTGTGTGTGTGTGTGCTGTGTTTAGCTCAGACATAAAGAATGCATCAGCATTTCCATCTGATATGTTCTAGTATCCAGTGTGGTTTTCACTCTGAGATTCATTAGAAGTGATCAAGTGAAAGAGGATTCACTAAGCATATTTCTTTTGGCATTTTATCTGTTTCCCCCTTGCACATGATTGATCTTAAATTAACCAAAGTAAAAAAAAAAATAAAAAATTAACAAATGAATGCTGTCTTTAAAGTGTCTGTGTGCATGTTCACTCTCGCTTTTGTCTGTATATCAAAATAACATAAAATCATATTTGCTGTGTTTATGTACACATAATGACTGTATGAGCAATTCAAACTACTTGTTCATCACAGATATTTGCACAATAGTCATAGACTTTGATATAAGCACACAAGTGCAGGTGTACATAAATGCCATGTTGAACTACCATCTCCATATGCACATCTATGTATATTGCCTCAAATAAGAAGAATATACTAAGATTGCTGACTGAGGCTTTTACAAAGACATCTAAAGGGAGTCCAATACAAAATGTTAACTAAATCAAGTCATCATAAATAACTGAAATATAAGTAAGAATCTCTGAAAAGAAGAGCAGAAACAAGCCAGTCAAAGTGATGAGAAGGAGATACCATAGAGATTTAGGTAGGCTGGTGAGTGGGTAACAGGACACAACTTCTCCCTTGTGCTTGTCTTTTGATGGTACATGTGTTAACCTATGCCAGGGCTGCTAAAGACAGGTTTTGAACTACTGAATGGGATTCTTAACTGAAAGCTGAAGAAAAGGCTGCTTGTCCATCAGCAATTTAAAGTGGCATCTAAGATTAAAGTCATGTGGTTTATGGGACTTCTTTCTGTAATTCATTCTTTGTCTGAAACACTAACTAAAGGAAATAATCTCTGAATTTGCAGCCACATGGTCCTGCTTTAAACTGGATAGTTTGAAACAGAAAATGTACTTATACATAGAAGATTCTTCTCTAAGTTTTAAGGGATTTTTTTGTGTTCTATATAAACACATATGAATTGTGTAAACAGAATCTTCTCCCAAATCAGAATGTTCTTCGTATGTTCATAAAGTGAAGTAAAAATCCCCCAAGGTAGCTTTCTCAGGCATTGTCTAAAATGAACATGAAGAGCTTGACTGCAGTTGCCAAATTCAAAGTGCCGGTAAGTGCTAAACCATAGTAAGGTGAGAAAATATATCTTGGATTATTCTCCAGAAATGTTGTGCAATTCCTTTGCAAGTTTTACTCTAATTTTTTCTTTTTCTTTTAAACTGCATGGCTGCTTTGTGAAGCTCTGTGTGAATCCTGCTGTGTCACCTCCTCCCTCTCCACAAACTGTTGAACTATTGTAGCCCCATAAGACAGCAAGATACCACAATAGGCATATTGTAAAATACCTTGTGCTCATATCCTGTACTGGATCTTTTCTCCTAGTTTTATTTTTTTCTATTTTTAGGTAATGGTTTTGTTAGTTGAGATTTGAAGTGGCACAATAGAAACTTCAGTGTTCACTTTTGAATAATAGAACGAGTCTCAATTCTTCTGGCTGTTGTTTCCTACCACTGCTGCTTGCAGCAGGAATAATCCTTTCCGGGTTTACATGAAATTGTTTTTGTATTACTGGAATGGTTTTAATACAAAGTATAAATAATTTGTTAAAAATCTTGAAACTGTTGATGGACTCTGAGGTTGACCTTATGTATGCTGAGAAACACAAAATGCATCATTAAAATGCTTAGTCCTAGATTTCATTAATTTTATGACTATAAAATTGTCACCTGCGTTTCCAAATGAAATGCTCTAATAAGGAAGACAGGTTTATGTGGTAAGGCTTTGTAGTTCTTCAGTTCAGACCATGCTTGAAGCTTTTTCACCCTTCCTTTAGGCAAATCCCTTAGAAGCAGAATGTTTCAATTTTACACATTTTGTGTCAATTTTCCAGACAGAAAGGCAGCCCCTAGACATTAGACATTTAGCTACGGAAAGGCAGTTTCCTTAGTTTTATTTGATTACTAGAAGTTAGATTCCTGCTGATAGTTCAGGACTGTTAGTGGTTACCTGACTATTTGACAGAAAACATTTCCTCTCCTTTGTTTAACCTTTGACTCATGAATGTAAAAGTTTTATCAGAGCTATAGCAGAAGCACCAGTGAGGTGGAAGTCTACTTATGGCAACAAGGGTTATGTGTGACTTTGAATAAAAGTCTGAGCTCCTGCCTTGTGGCTCATTTGGATTGAAAGAAAATGCTAAGTACGTTTTTAATTAACCCTGAAATATCTTGGTCTCTTGCTTTTGTGGCAGACAGCGGCTCTGCTTTTAAATAAAGACCCCTGTATTCTCAACCAGGGAATATATATCTATTAAAACAATATTGTGTATGTTTTGATGTTTCTCTTTATTATGGGAGAAATATTTAGAGAAATTTTTGTTTGTTGGAGGTTGCCCTGTGTTTGTCTTGTGTGTTTGTTTCTCAAACAGCTGTTGATTATAACATGAGGAATGCGAAGACAGTGGGTACAATTAAAGGAAAATAAATAAGAAACCAGTAATGGTTTCATAGTTTAAGAAATAAAATTACTTTTATTTGAAGTTTAGGTTTCTACATACATTAAAATTGAACATTAAAGCCCTGTTTTTCCTCTACTTTATCTATTGTGAAGGGGCTTCATTGATAATCTTTTGATGTTTTCAGAAAACAGCTAATTAATTATAAAATGCACTCCTCATAAATAATTTTATGAATACAAATGTGGTGGTAAGGTCTTTCTAATAATGGACTTTAATTTTGATTTGATCTGTTGTTAAGGTACATATTAGTGTGACGGTTTTGAGTCAGGAATAATATATTACAGGTTTCTGTTAAATTCAGCCACTTCAAAGCTATGTTTTTCAGACAATGCATTTCTGTACTGACCTGAGAAAAAGTTGTTACCCAACATAATAGCTGGTGGTGGACACTTGTATGCTGGATGACTTTTCTGCACATAGACGAATTCTTCTGTGCAAAGCAAAGATTAAATAATTTTGTAGGATTTGCTAACAGGACAAGCTAAGAAGATTCTTTTACCTGTAATGCTTCTTGGTTTTAGCTATCACACACGAAAGTGCCATACAAGGCAACAAGGCCAAGTGCCAGCTTTCTGCACTTGGGTCCCAACAAGCCCAAGCAGTGCTGCAGGCTGGAGGAAGAGTGGCTGGAAAGCTGTGAAAACAGACCTGGGGGTGCTGGTGCAGCTCAACGTGAGCCAGTGTGTGCCCAGGTGGTCACAAAGGCCAGTGGCATCCTGGACTGTATCAGAAATAGTGTGACCAGCAGCACCAGGGCAATGGTTGTCCCTCCGTACTGGGCAATGGTGAGGGGCATCTCGAATCCTGTGTCCAGTTCTCAATTCAAGAAAGACATTGAGGTGCTGGAGCGAGTCCAGAGAAGGGCAACAGAGCTGGTGAATGGTTTGGAGCACAAGTCGTGTAAGTAGTGGCTGAGGGAGCTGGGGGTGTTTAGCCTGGAGAAGAGGAGATTCAGGGGGAACCTTGTCACTCTTTATAACTCCCTGAGAGGGGGTTGTAGGCAGGGGGGGTCAGTCGCTTTTCCCAGGCAACCAGCGACAGGACAAGAGGAAATGGCCTCAGGTTGCACCAGGAGAGGTTTAGATTGGATATCAGGGAAAAATTTCTTTGTGAAAAGGATTACCAAGTACTGGTAATCCTGGACTGGCTGTCCAGGGAGGTGGTGAAATCACCATCCCTGGAGGTATTTAAAAGATGTGTAGATGTGGTGCTTAGGGACATCGTTTAGTGGTAGATTTGGCAGTGCTGAGTTAAGGGTTGGACTCAATGATCTTGGAGGTCTTTTCCAACCTACAGGATTCTGTGATTTGATGTACAGTGCTTTATCTGATATGTTGTACTGGATAAAGATGTACAACATAGGCTTTAATAATCATGACAATGTTTGTCTGTGAATAAGTTTGTTTTACTAGAGTAGTCCAAATAGATTAATAGGATTGTTAACAAATGTGGCTTCCAAAATGGGCCTGTAATATAAGAGGACAAAAATTTTGGCTGACAGCATTGAGGATGCTACAAAATGTGAAGAGCTTGTACTTGGTCTTTGAACTGAGAATCTAAAATACCACCTGAGAGTTGTCTATTAAGACCAAACACAACTGTGTTTACTTTTGAATGCAGAGATGCATTCTATATGCACACAGACAAATGCATTCTTTACTGTTTGTGAAAATTACAAATATAACAATTCTTTATTATATCGAATTAATTGCAATTAGCAAATATATAAACAATTCATAAAGGGAACATTTTCTGCTTTCCAGTAGGTCTTTGTAATAATTTGTTGCAGTAAGAACATTATAATTAAAAATATTGACAAAAACTTTTGCAATTAAACTATTTTATTGAAGAACTGAAGATTATATGGAAAAGAAACGGAGGACAGGTTCTGGCAACCTTTGGTTTCATGCCATATAAATGAAATGGGGTACTTGTTTTGTTTTGATTTCCTTAAGTTTGCAGATTTAAGAGGTACGTTGAATTTACGTTAACCTCATGCCTGTGA
Source organism: Pachyramphus minor (assembly GCA_013397135.1). Taxonomy (NCBI): domain Eukaryota; kingdom Metazoa; phylum Chordata; class Aves; order Passeriformes; family Tyrannidae; genus Pachyramphus; species Pachyramphus minor. The sequence goes on along the minus strand of VYXB01007791.1, from coordinate 536,920 downwards.
TTATAAGGCTTTAAGCAATTCTTTTTCCAGCCTTTCAGCTCAAAGGAAACTGACTTTTATAAACTATGTTCAAGTAGTGTGTTTTTACAATGTTTTTCTTTGCACTTTTGTTACACGAAGACACGGAAGTGTATCATCTGCCTGATTTTGCTAAGGGAATAAATTCTTGTGCAAGTACTCTGGTCCGCATGCCTCACTGTATGAAAGAAAAATTCTCCCTTGGCTTTCTGCTAAGGTTCATTAATTTCAAATAATGAATTTGACCTTTTTATGCATACACTTAAAAATTGCATTAAATTTTTCTTTTTGCAGTAAGAGAGGAGTTGAGCTTGTACATACAGGAAAGAAGTATGGTTAATATTTTATTGAAGTAGGAGCATTTATCTTTATACAATGCTGTTCATAAATGTTCATTATGAAAAATAGATGATCAGATGAGATTTTGGAGTATTCAACAGCAAAATATACTGGGGTCATGTATGCTGCTAACACAGGAGTGATAGCAACAGACTGGAAAGCCTTTAGGTAGTCTCACCCATTTTTGTGTCTAGTGTTGTAAAAATACTTTGCAATTTATACCTACCTTGTGCCTTGATTTGGACAAAACACTGGGACAGTGTTCCAGACCCTGCTGTAATTTGAGGCTGTAAAGCTGTTCAGTAGCTGCGACATTTGCGAGTACTCTGAACGCTGTGGTGAACAATTCTGTTTGCCCATCTAGGTTGTGTTTCAGCAATGTGTAAAACCAGGTTAACATGATTTCAGAAGGTAATAGAACAGGAGTCGTAGGTGAAAGAAAGCTCAAAGATCAGATGTTTTAGGTGCTGTTATGATGGGTGTTTTGCAAGGGCGTGCAGTGTTCACGCCTCTAAGCAGTGAGTGACCTTACACAGGTGCACTGAAGTAAATTTTATGATTATATAAAAATATATTGAATAGAAAATGCAGTAATGTCACACCTTAACCACTGTCAACAATACCAAGCATTAAAAGTGTCTGTGAGCATTAAGAGGTTGATGTAGTTTTGATTAATAGCCAACACAGTGTATGGTGAAGTGTGATAAAGACATTAATATGGCGGCTTTAAAGGAAATCATTAAATCATTGCCGGTGTGTCTCTTTGGCTTGGCAAGAGTAAATTCATGATGGCTTTTTGTGGTTTGGTGGTTTGTTATTTAGTTTGTTTGTTTGTTTGTTTGTTTTCTGATTTGTTTTTTTTTTAAGAACCAGCGGTTAAGCATTTATAAGGATAGCAAAAAGTAAGATTGCAAGACAATGCATAGCTGTGTTCAGATTTCTGTTCTTTTTTTTTTTTTTTTCCCTGAGAACTGGGATCTGTTTCTACAGCTTTGCCAGCTACATACTGAGAACAGAGGTGTTAAAAAGAAATCATAACCCTTCACCGGACTCACTGCACAAAACCCTGGCTTCTCTACCAGCTGGGGTTTCCCCGAACAGCTTTCCTTTTCCTACCGGGGAAAAAATTTAGGTTCTGCATGCTGGGCTTTTTCAGTTGCAGTTAGCATGTTTCCTGAAATATATAAATTTGAAATTTTAAGGTCTGTCCACAACGTGCCGTAAAGCCTTTAAGAAATTCATGTCTGTAGATTTACACTGCACTGAGTAACAAAGTCTGTAGTATTGCATATAAATAAATAAAACATTTCAGACTTTATTTCCTTTCCAACTCCCCCTCCTAATCTCAAACAGAGATGTGTAACAGACATGAGAAGATGTGTAATTTGTAAATGAGGTATAATTTATACTGGTACTATTTAGTTTATCAGACTTAATAGCTTAAATATGGGTGATGGAAAGTTCTGTAGCATGTGGTCACTGATGATGTCACTGCCAAAGGTAACTCTTCTGTGACTGGGTGACCAAAAAATGGAATTGATTCCAGTATGTTTTTTTTCCTCGTGCGCTTCAGTTATGTCTTATTTATCTTTCATTCTGTTTAACTCAGTGAAAGTATTGCACTCATCTGGGCTGCAGACTTGTGTTAAAAGTCTCTTAAGTATTTGTGTATTAATGTGCTGCATGTTTACAATGTTGGTGAATGTTTTTATTTTTGGAAGTTAATTCTATCTGTAAAAATGGCTTTATATTCTTACATATACTGCAACAACATACTACTGTGTAACATTGTACCACTTGTCAAATATGGGGTACCTGGCCTGCCCAGGTAAAGCTGCTTTTCATTCTCCTGGGAAGCAGCAGTTCTGGCAGGACATTGGGTGTAGGAGGATGTAGAATTTCAAAATTACAGATAACTACTGAAAGCTGTCACAATTAATGATGGTGGGAAGGAGATTGGATAATGTTTCAAATGTTTTTTTTTTGGTGCCTTTAAGATAACAGGAAATCTAAGTATTATGAGCTAATCTGTGCTTAATGGAACTTCATACAGGTGCCCAGAATAAAGAATCTATCTATCTATGTATCTATCTATCTATGTATCTGTCTATCTGTCAGTGACATACCATTGAATTTTTGGGGAATATCCGTTTTATTTATATGTAAAATTATTATAAAAATGTGTGCAAGTCTGATCAATCATCGCAGTATTTTATAAGCACTGGAAAAATACATTGATATTTTATTAAACCACTTTTTTCCTCCTCTTTTAGTTACCTACCATGGTTTGAGGTATACTACAAGCTCCTAAATACCCTGGCAGATTATTTGGCTAAAGAACAGGTAATTTTATATACTCTGGTTCTTTGTGTAAAATATTTTCCTTGAAATAATAATAGTCAACATTTGAAATGATGAAAAGGGATTCTGTACTTTTTAAAAGTTTAAAATCTTAGTAGGATTTAGTAGCAAGTCTATCTATTGTACTGAAATCCAAGGAATCTGAACATACAGCTACCACAGTCACTTGAATCCCACATTAGTGTTAAAAAGCTACTGAAAATATACCTTTATAAAGTGTCGGTCTCAGCATAGACAAGTCCTCGGTAAAGTGTGAGCAAAGTGTCACATCACTGGAGAGCTGTGACGTATTGATTGTAAACTGTAGATCTCTGGAACTATCTGATTATCAGCTGCAAACACTTTTTGTTCAGAACTGTATAAAATATGATGTACTGTTTCACCCTTGATATTAACTAAAAACTACCTCTCATAATTCTGTCATCTCAACTAGCAGGACAAAATTACTTGCAGCACTTGGTGAAGAATCATGATAGTTTAGTTTGCATATTCATGAGCAATTAGATGTATTCCAGCATTACACAGCAAAGGAGCTACTGGCATCTGTCTTTACTGGGAACATTAAAGCTATACCTTTCTGCTTTAACTATATTCGTGTACTAGATTACAATTAAAAAAAAGAAGGCTTCAATATTCAGCCATATGCTGTTGACTGGAGAAGCTGACATTTCAAAAATACATGAAGTATAGAATAAGCAATAATTCTGCATTATAGTAAATGGACTACTGGGAATGATGATATTTTATGTAAAAAGGAAGCGCAGTAGGAAAGTTTGGTGTTAGCTATGTGTCTCAATAAAGTGTGGAATATATGTCTTACAAATGCTGTAATGAGAACTTGGTTTGGACCTCAATTTCACTGTAATAGAAAGAAATTGTTATTAAGGATCTATTTGCCAAAAGGGGTGGGTGTTGTCTTGATGACCAGTGCTGGCATTGCAGCTATTACTTGAAGCAATTTAAGTAGCAGGGTTGTATGTTTTGTTGTTTTCTATGGTAAGAAAACTGCTTTGACGGGCCAGAAAGTTTTAGCAGTGTACTAAAGCATTTTGTTACACTGCCTGGTGCCACACCTGTTGCTGCAGAGGCTGTTGGAGGACACTGCTCTCTCCTGGCTCCAGGCACTGTTCATCTGATGAAGAGCTAGACCCAAAGTCTTGTTGATTATCTTGTTTTATATGTTCTGATGAAACATTTTTATAGTATACAATATAGATATGTAGCTACATATTTAGTAAAGCTTTGAATAGACATATATCCTGGCTAACAGTTCTAGGAAGATAATGTCCAGGATGCATGGACAGTTTTCACAGTTTTCAGTTGCAAATGATGTGATTCATTCAGGGAGTATGTGGGGAAATGTAAGAGATTGGCTTAACTTGCAGATACCATATTTTATGAGATACAAAGCTGGCCTGAGTTTTATACTTAATATTTAAATACTTCACTATGAGTTACAATTGTTTTTGTCATTAAATATTTATACTCTTTGGTAACATATAGTTTGATGTGTAGTAAATGGTAATTAGTTTTTATATGATAATTAACTACCTTTTAAAAATATTCCCTACAGGAAAACGACTCAAATGATTTGTTAAAATCATTGTATAGCCATCCTGTGCCAAAGGCAAATGCTTTAGTCAGTTTAAGTGTGGTAAGTATTTTTTCTTTTTTATTCCTACTCTGATTACTGATTATGAAATAGTAGGTAAAGTTGAAACAAAAAGAAACCCCAGCCCTTTGAAAGAGTAAATTCATGTTGCTTCCCATCATTAACTGGATTGGACAACCTTTTTTCTTTTTTTTTTTTTTTTCCCTCTGTGCAAGGTAGAGTTTCTCATATTGTTTTCTGAAAGTCATAGTCATAAAGAAGCAGAAATTTGAATTTTGCTCTATGGATGAGAAAGTAAACTGCAGTGGGATCTGACAGTGCTAGAACTACTTCTTTGTGCTTCCAGCTGTTTCATGTAGACAATTTTGGTTTCTCCTGCTGTGCATCAGGAGACACTAACTCAGTTTTATTGCCTGCTATGTCTGAGTAGGTAGACCTGCAGGATTGGACAAAAGTCTGTGTAAGCTGGCTGCTTTCCCATCCTCCTTCCCCTTCTTGCTAGTTTTGCTTAATCATGCAAAAATGCTGTAGGATGAATGGTAGAAGTGCACTCTGTTATAAGAAGTTTGCAGCACAACGAGGTGAAAGAACATGCCCATATCTACCTTGCTTTTGTGCCCTGACTTGCTGGGATGTGGGACAGGGCACTGAATGTGTGGCAAGATGATGTTACTGCAGAAACATCAAAAAGTGAACCTCTCATTGTTAGAGTTCCTGAAGTTTTAAACAGAAATAGCATATGTTTAAATAGAGTTGTAGAACGTGAGTGAAATATGAAGCCCAGACAGAGCCTCTGCTGTCTCCAAGACACTGTGCATGTTCAGAGCATCTGTACAGTTACTGCACTTGTCAGTAACAGTGTGTAAATAGCTGTTTCTTCATTGAACCAACACACTTTGCAGGATGGAGAAAGAAGGGATTTTTGTAAAGGCTTCCCTTATACACATACTGAAAGATCATTAGATTATTTATCTTGACCTTATTTGTGTCATTTCTTGTTAATTTCAAATCATTTATTTTAGAACTGAAGCCAGTATTTCAGTTAAAGTAAGCACAGACTCTAGAAAAGCCCTATTATGAAAGCATAGACAAATGAAGTCTACCACTTCTCCTGCAGCAGTTACTGACCCTTGCTGCTTAATATAATGCTACCTTTATTTTATTTTAATTTGCCACATTTCAAATCCCTTGGCTACAGAGACCTAGTATTTTCCCACCTTGAACAGTGCTAATCGACTGTATTTGGAAGTTCTTCCAGTCTTGTTTATTGTTTTTCACCAGAACAATACAGGGTTTTGAGGCTGCAGTTGGAATTTTCCTGCTGATAAGTTGTTCTTTTTTTTTTTTATTCTGTTGTTAGTGTAATGTTTCAGTTCCTACTACCTTTGCCAAAAATACTTCTGTAAATCGTATAATATTTTTCTGTCATTAATTGCAGTATTTAAAACCAATTATAATTTGGCAACTCCAAAATATTTTATTTATCAAAATATTTATAAATTATCCTTCTAAAGTCCTGTGGTTCAGAGGGACATAGAGAAGTTTTAAGATTTCTTCCTTGGATTTCTTGCAAAGTGTTGCTCTCAGTGTTGCAGTTCATCTTGCATAGAACTTGCCCGCCTTAAAATGAATGTGGCGGTGAATACAGCTGCCTACACTGGAACAACAAATTGCTTGCAATGAAGTTGATACTTGTTGGTTTTATTTCAATGTTGTGTGGCTTTGGAATTGTTTTTTTCCTCAATTACGCCTTGTTCCTAGTAGCTTGTTACATCAAAGAGTATTGTAATCTTTCTAGTTGAACAATGATTATCTAAATTCAAGCCTCTTGCCAGGGACAGTTGAGCACGTATTGTGAGTTCAGATGGGGCAGAGCAGGAAGGAATAGGTTATCTGGACTTCTGGTGCTTGTTGGATCTACAGGCATCTTTGTTTTTGTAATGCTGAGTGCTGCAGGGAGCAGGGAAATGGTTATGGCCACTTTCAATTCTAACTCTGTGTGCCTGGTGTTTTGTGTTGTTGTTTCTTTCTTGGTCCTGATACATTGTAAATAAGCTGGACTGGAACCTTCAGTAATAATTGACTTGGAAAGAAGTCATAGTCTGAAAAATAATTGTAGAAGTGACATCATGAGGGGGCTTTTCTTTGTGCCAGGATCAGTGTAGTTCAAATTTCATGGTGCAAATTTAGAAAGATCCCTCCCGCGTTCCCTCAGGTGTGCAGCAGGGTAGATTGCAGCAGGGTTTGGGTGGCAGCCCCCAGTGGTACTTGGAATTGTGTGTGTATTACTATGCATAAATTACACCCATTATCTGGATACATGTTTTTTCCTAGTAATCCTCGGTTAAGAGGACACCAAAATGCCTTGGTCCGGTTAGGGACCAAGTTCTGCTCTCACCCCTTGGTCCTAGTAACAAATAGTCTGCAGCTCAATAACAAATAACATTTATTCTAATGAAACCTGAGCTTAAATTTAATTAGGTCACTTTCTTTTACCCATAGAGGGCTCGCAAAAGTGGTTTTTTTGTTTGGTTGGTTTGGTTTTTTGTTTGTTTGTTTGTTTTGGTTTGTCAGAAAAGCTAGCTACGTCTGAATTCAAATGTGGGAGAAATAAAAAGAAGAACATTTATTTTCAGCCAGTATTTTAAACATAGACTTTTACAAGCATTAGAGCCAGCTTTGGCCTTTTTTTCTGAAAAACTAAAAAGTCAATTGTTCAATCTTTCTCTCGTCTTGCATAAGAACCAAGAGATGATTTTTACAAGTGAACAAGTTTTGAAAAAACAACCTTGTCTTGTATCGGTGAGTTTAAAAGGCACTGACTATCTAAAGCCTATTATAATTAAAGAAATAATTACTTGCTATTGGATATCTCTTGATTTCAGGCTTATTTGTTCCTGTCCTTTGGGAGATTCTGCTGCTGTCTTTAGCCTAAAAGAGCAGTCTGATATTAATGTACCTTTTCTCTTTAAATCAAACTTCAGAGCTATGTGTGCGTGCATTGTAATCCTTGAATTGATGAACAAAACTTGCATTTTCTAGTGTCATTTTTAGAGAAAACTTTATGCAGGACAGCAACTATTCATTTAGTATCTCTTCCAAGGTCGTATGTCTTCCTAAGGGAGTTCACAAAGATGTGCAAGGACTCCATACACATTATTTTTGCTGCTTTATGACTCTTAATGACTGCAGTAACGGCCTTTGCTTCCCATAGTTCTGACTTCCTTTTCTGTTTAATGAGTGAAATATTATTACTTTGTTAATTATAAATAATTACTTCTCTAAGTTATTAACTTCATTACTCAGAAATATTTTGATAAATATTCTGTGACCTTATTATATATAGGAAATAATTTCCTATTTTCACTCTACTTCTGAAGAATATAAGCATTCTATCTGAATATTTCCCTGTTCTTGACTGGAGAAAAAAAATCTCAGCTTTTTTTCTCTGTTGATGCAAAACAATAAGCAGTGATATTTATTGTGCAAGTGGTATGATGTTTATGGGATGCTGTTTCAAAGCCAATTTTTGGCCTTAAATTTTAACTATTGCCAAATGACCTAATTTGTGGGAAAAATTTTCTATTAAATATATCAAGCTGGTTTAATAAGTGTCTTACACAGACTTAGTAGTATTAATAATTTTTTTTCTTGAATGCAAGACACATTTAATATCTTAATATCTTTGTTTTGGTCTATCTTTTTCAAGTTTGACTTGAAAACAAGCTGTCTTTATGTTCTTAATTATAATTTTAAAAATATACTGAAAAAAGTCTATTAAAAATGTCAAAATTAGGTTAAAAACAAATAAAAACCAAAAAGTCAATAATTATCATATTTACTTAGTATGCACTAAGTTTTTTTTCTCCTTCAAGATTCAGAATAACATTCAAAATGCCTTAAAATTACTGAGCTAAATCCATGTCTGATAACTATTTAAGAGCATTCAATTAATAAGAGTAATTTACATTACATCTGTTTTTAGTTTAATCCATTTTATATTTATATCCTAGATGGCCTCAAACTAAGATGCATAAAATTGTTAATATATTTCATAAGTGGTTGCAGAATTTCAAGCATTTCTACTAGCACATTTTTGATTCAAAGATGTTTGGAAAGAGAAGAGAATATGTATCTCTAGTAATAATATTTCTGTTCTATTCCAATTAATTTTCTCACGTGAATGATTTTTCTTTGCCATTCTAAATTTACATTTTGCCCTTTAATTTTTTTTCCCCCTATTTTTAATTCAATGCTTAAGTTAATCAATGCTACTCTGAGGCTTGTGACAACACTTAAAGCTGGCTTAATTTTAGTGTTATTTCAAAGCTGCAGCCCAGCATTTTGTTCCCTTAGTTTGTGTGCTGTGTTGAACCAGAGCTTGTCATTTCATGTTGTGGTCTGCTTAATTCTTTGTCTAGTAGTGGTAAGAATGTTATTGGAAAAATGGCTATCTGCTTAAACAAAGATGGGGTTGGAAATCCTAAATGCTGGGTTTTTAAGAAGAGAATTATTTTTTTTTTTCTGTTGGCATAAATTATCAATTATTTTTTTCCCATTGATTAGCACTCATATTTCATTACTCCTGATTTAACTGGATTGCCAACAATCCCTGAAAGCGTAAGTATTCTGTTTCTTATTTAACCTCATTCTGGGTCGGGCTGAATGTTTGCTTTTATCAAGAAGAGATTTCTTTTTTCCCCCAACTGTTTTTAGAAGATGATTGATGCCTATTATCACAACCTTTAGCTAGTAGTTACTATTGCATTCATTAATCCATTTTAAAGCATTAACAGGGCATTTTTGACCAAGGCTATATCCACCCTTTGTTCGTAATTACTTGGCTTCTTTGCATTTATTGGGATTATTCATATAAAATATATTCTACTTCTGTACCTTGTGTTATTTGAATACTTGCCCTTTAAACACTGCATTGCTAAGCTGCAGATTCAGCTATCAAGATATGCAGTCTTTTTTTTGTGCAAGAAGACATTTTTTCAGGCTTTCTGAAAACATGCTGTACCTGCTTACTCTTGGATACTAACCAAGAGCTAGGAACATAAGTGGGTTTTTTTCTTGTGTGTTTTTTTGTTTGTTTGTTTTCTTTTCTTTTCTTTACAAAGATTTGCATTCTGTAAATGCTAAATTCTTGGTGGTGCTGTGGGTAGATTGCAAATGTGACATCTCAGAGCTCGTTCTCTATGACCTGTTCAGCTGGATAGCATCCAATAAAAGAGCTTCGAAGCTTTCTGTTTTCCACTCTTGCCTTTAAATCTGAAATTGAAATGTGGATGTAGAGATGTGCATTTTTACACTTTGAAATAACAACCCTGGCTGGAGAGGAGCAGGAGGGTGCTGGCAGCGGAGAGGAGATCTGAGGGGACAGTGGTGGGAGGGTGTCTGAGGAGATGACATGGCCCATGTTGCAGCCCAGAAAACTTGGGAAAGTTGCTGCATAGAGAGGACCCTTATTGTGTGGGCTCACTGGGCAGGACAGGGCTTAGTTTTTAAATGTATGTTTTCATATGTTTCACTGTTTGTGTTGAATTCCTCTAAGAGATCTCGTTTTATCTTATTTGGGGTTCTGATAGAACATAATTTTGGAGGTTAGAAGGTGTGTTATGGGTTCAACCTGAAGAAAATATTGAGAAGTATCTGGGCCTCTGACTGATGGAGGATCTTGGGGTGGTACCACTGGGAATTTATTTTTCTGGTTCTGTGGGAGAAAGGTAAAATAATTTCAAGGTGCTTTTCTGTAATTATTTTTTACTCCATTAGTAAAAGTCTCATCCTTTCAGTATGAATCAAAATAGTATGGTACTAATGGAGAGTTAGAACACACAGGGAGTGAAGAGATGAGGTAATTAGAGTAAATTAGCAATAAAATGAATTTTTTTATTTCTTGTTGTAAGATTCACATATTTCAGGGGTCGTAACTTTTCAGATGTAACAGAAAATAACTGTGACTGTCTCCCAGAGATATATTGCAAAATTCTACGCAGCGTGGACCAAGAATAACTCTAATACTCTGTGTTCTGATTAATAATGCATTTTTGAATTTACATGAAACTGGATTGTCCATTGGATCTTTCTCTATCTTTTTTTTTTAAAATTTAATACTGCAATATGCTTAAAAAGGAAGTCACCCCACTCTGAAGCTTTTACTATATGTGTTGCCCTGGCTGTTTTTTCAGGTCTGCATGACCTTGCTGCTGTGTGCTGACCACATCCAGAATAGACTGTTAGTCTACAATTCCACTGTTGATGTCTGTCCTTGGGCTGGGGCCTATCCTTGATAGACCTCCTACATGAATGTTCAGTAATGTTTTGCCCCTGAGAAGAGATGAATAAGAGTTCTGGTAGCAGATTCGATAATGAATATGTGAAATTAAATATTTTGCATATTGAGGGGTATATTAGTGTATTTTCATACATGTTCTCTAGTGTTTACAAAAATATGCTACTTTCCCAGGCGTTTTTACTGGTGGCTGTTTTAGCTTACTCAGAGCTTGTATGTCTCTGGCACTGTGCCCTGCAGAAATCCTGTTAAGTTCAGTTGGAACAGAGAGATATCTGCCCCCCTCCCCCAACTTTTTCTCGTTTTCTCCCACTTTGCTGTTGTCTGAACTATAAACGGGAGGTGCTGGTGATTTTGCTTTTTATTTAACCCCACAGTGGGGTTCTTACAAGGGGTGAAAAGGATGGCTCCACTATCTGCCACCAGTTCTGGATGTTTGATGTCCTGGCACATACAGCTCAAGCAAAAGCTTGGTGTTTTTCAACAAGCTGTTTTGGGGTGCTTGAAATGGAATAAAATGTGTTGATTTTGGGAGAGCCTGGCAAAAGTAGCAGTTTTATTGCTGTAGCTCTGACAGAACAGTTAGCACAGTGGTGGAAGGTGTGTTCCTGGGTCAGAAGTAATTGTCACTTTAAAGCATATGGTGCTGTTGATACAATACCAATTTAATATTTTTTCAAACTTGAAAAAGCAAGAGGGCAAATCTGAGTCACAAGCATAATGAAGTGAGCAAAATGTTAATAACTTACACCAAAGTTAGTTTTTCATTGGCTTTACAACCCAATTAATTATTTTTAAAGCATGAAAATTTTAATGCAAAGGGATTTGTTTTAGCTTGGGTTTTTTCCCCCACCTACTAATTGGGCAGAAATTTTCACAACTAATATGTAAAATGTTCCACTTAGCTACTACTGTTGCTGTATTCTAAACATTATATTTATTTAAACAGAGAAACCTCACTGAATATTTTGTTGCTGTGGATGTGAACAACATGCTGCAACTATATGCCAGTATGTTGCATGAGAGAAGAATCATTATTACCTCGAGCAAACTAAGCACTGTAAGTACTTCACACATCTCCTTTCAAGTAGGATATATTGAACATTTCAAAAAATGACCTGCAGACCTTTGTGGTTTTAGATATGTTCCACTTATAAGACAATATCTACATACTCTTCTAATATATGGTTTTAGTCTGGCTCTTGAAGTACAAAAGTCTGATTTATATAAGACCTACTCAGATACATTAAGTCAGGTTAATTATTTTTCTTATCAGGAGATGAGAGTTCTGTAACTCTCCTGAGTTCATTTCTGTGCCTTCTAACCTAAAAAGAATTCTTAAGGGCTATTATAAGATCTTTATTATTCACTTGTGGCTTATTCCATTGGAGCTACTTGAAAGAAATCAAGGGTCCATAATAATAGCTGCTATCCTAACCTGGTAATAGGTAGATTCATCTTTGTTAGAGTGGTTTGGGAGTGCACATTGTAGTATCTCTGATTTGGAGCAGCTCTTCGGACTGTCAATAATGTGTGACTCAAAATAGCAGTTTTTTTAATTAAAGGCTTTAGTGCCCACATTAATTTTTTTTCCTTATGCCTGCTTAGACTGCTTAATAAAAGAATGTTGTGTTTTGTTTTGAAAGTATACCTAAATATTCAGATGTAATTTTGCTTTACTCTTCACAGAATCTTACAGGCTTTTAAAATACCCTATTTTGCATCAGTACAAGACTGTCACTTTATAACCAACATTAATCATAGAGTGTAATTCTTATGCAGAATCTTTAGCTTATTAAGCACAGTTACCTTAATTTTTTTTTTCAATGTGCCTAAAACATTTTGTTCAATATGCTTTCTGTGGTGGAAAATACACTTTAGATTTCTGAACATTGCTATTTGTACTCTCAAATAAATGAACACGTAGTTACAAGGTTGGATACAGCACTAAAAGTTACCATTTTCAAAGACTTGTAGGTGCTGATTTTCAATACATACGTGTGCATGTAAGGAGTGAGAGTTTTTGGATTCTAAATGGGAGGATACAACTCCTTTAAATTTTTTTGAGTCAGAAGTAAATTGAAGATTCAGAATTGTCATGAAAGCCTGACAGGCTTTACAATCCTAGTAGGTAGTAGAAATTATCTAACTGCAAATGTTGGATCATACAAGTAGAAGCCATGTGAACAACTGAAAATCAGAAAAATAAATAGTAAATGAATTTAGGGCATTTTCAAATTAGTAGTCCATGATATACTTTTAACCACCAAAGATTTTACTTTTTCTTGGGAAATTTCCATATTCAATTAGAGAGTTTTTAGGTTAAGAGTTAGGTGAAGAGTTGAGCATTACAACACAGTAATAAGACTGCCTGAATGGGCAGATAGAATTTGAAGAGAAAGCCCTTTCAAAGAACCTGTCTTAGTAGAAGCTCACATGATGTAGCAAAACTGTGGAGTCAGATTTATTTTTTTTTCCAGTTTACCAGTCTGAAATGCAGCTTGCCATATTTAAGGAAAAAAAAAAAGGATAGAAAAAGAACAGGAAATACACCATTAAAAAAGCTCATCTCCAATGATGCCCCAGTCAAGCCTCTTTTACTGCTCCAGTAGAGAGGAGATAGGAATCGTGATGGCAGCTCTGTGCCTGTGGAAGATCCATTTTGCAGGTGGGCACGTGTCCATCTGCTTCACACGATTTAGAATTGTACTCTCAGCCTGCACTTGGATCAATTTGAGACTTGTTTTTTTTCAGGCTGAACATCTCAGGTGGTCTCTATGGCTGTGATATGACAAGAGAAGATGAGGTATCAGAGTTAGTCTGAGCTGATCTCTACCACCTTATTTATATGTTCAGATTCCAGGCTCTTTGGGACTCGCTACAGAACAACAGATGTAATATCCTGGTTGTGAGAAACATTCACTTTATAAACAATTCGGCTGTTTATTCCAAAGTTTTTAATGAATTAATAGTCCTCTTCCTGGTGTCCTTACTTGAAAATAATTTGTATCACTTTCCAGACATTTGCAGTGGCATTTGGGTGTTCTGGAGAGTGTCCCCAAGCTATAGATGTGAATAGATTTCAGATCAAATTCAAAAAACCCACTTTCTTCTAGTTATTTTTTCAGTCTACTAGCATTACTTAAGTCATAGCTAAACAAAATTACTGCTACATCATGTCACATCCACTTCTGAAATAGGAGAGGGTTAATTTTCACTTGGACTAGTGAGTTCTGATAAAACAAAAAAAAAATAGACCTGGCTTATCAAGAGCTTTGTTTCAGAGAACTGCTACCTGCTCATCTCTTTCCATAAGCAGAACAGGACTGATGTGTGTCTTGCTTCTTTACAGAGCAGTGTAGTTTAAAAGTTAGTTAGATACTGCTTCTCAGTATCACCTATAGGAACTTAATTGAATTACCAAGAGTGATTAAATGTGGTTTGGCATAAGGTATTTCTTCTTTAAAATATGGATTACTTAATGTAATACAATAAGCAAATGGAATGTATGTGGACAGTAGCCTTTGAGAGCTTTGTGCTGTTTTACTATTCTATACAAAATACAGCAGACTGGTACTTCAAAGGTCATGTTTTAATATTCCTAAATTACAGCTTGATACTTGAAAAGATTGTTTGTTCAAAAACAGTGCTATCAAGTACAACTTTCTGTTAAGGGAGTTGTGTCTTATCTCTGGGGTTAAGTGAATATCAAGTGTTTATGTCAGTTCATGAAGACTGGGTTGTGATGTCACCTTCGAGTTATCAGCTCTGTTTCGGTTCACTATCTCAGGGCACTGACTGATAACAAAAGGCATAATTCAAGGCCTTGCTCACTTTCTCCTTGCCCTTCTTGGGGGGCCAGGAATGGAAAACTGCACTTATGTACAGGAATTCTTTGTCTAGTGTTTCTGCCCTATATACTTTCATTATACTTGAGTAAAGGATCAGGTCTCTTATGGCAAAAAGGGGGAGGAAATGGTGCTATACTTAAAAATGTTTACTTTGGAGGAAAAAAAGGAAAGAGAAAAGACAGTAGTCTATTTTAATTAGTGTTTTTTAATTAAAAGAAAAAAAAGTACTGCCTTATCTTGAGAGTGTGTGTCAGCTTATATTTTATTTCAACCAAGCAGACTTTGTTTTTTTGGGCATCGTCAGATTTTTGCAATTGCTCTGTATTCTTTGCATTTTCCTTTAAATTGATTTTCTGTGGTTTTATCCCCTTTAAAACTCCTTTGGTGGAGATATTCTTCTGCTAGCCCTTCCAATTACTACCAAGATATAAGTGGAAACTTCCCACTACTCCATTCTGTTATAGCTTCTGGGTCACTATTTGCCCTAACTGTTGATTCTTTTATTAGCTTGACTTTCCAGCCACCTTAATAATGTGATTATTGCCAACCTCACAGCTTGCTTCAGGCTTAGTGTTTAGAGTGAGATAGATTCAGCTAACCTGAGGATTCTGCTCTGTAAGATCTGTTTGTAGCAAAAATTACCATTGAACAGTAAACTATGAAAGGGAAACAAATTATATGGTTTTGGATTAAGTGAAAGGATGAATGAAACAAAGGGATTGATCTATTCACAGAGGTGGCTGTTAGTTATTTCACTTTAGCAGTAAAAAAGGAAGACCTTTCCTAAATGTCATGCTGTATGTTCTTGCACAGCACTGTTTTCTCACATGTTACTGCATCTGCATGTATTCTTATTAGTTGCATGGAGCTGTAGGAGTTTCAGTATAAATAATTTTTTAATTCAGTCTTTCTATAAAATATTAAAGTGCTGGGGTTGGCTTTTTACAGGAAGGCTGAACTACAGCATTGATTTTATGCATGCTGGAGGCAGGCTCTAGATGTTTTGGCCCCAAGTGCACCTGCTGTGGTAGTCTACCAGAACATCATACCACACTCTCATGTATTCAAAGCAAAGGAATAAATCATGATTTTACAACAGTGCATCAGTTGACTTATTGCTGTTTTGTGACCGGAGGTAGGAAGGATTGCTGTTTAAAGCCATGTCATCGGTTCTCAAGTCACTCAAGCATGAAAGCTTGTCATATGCCTCTGTAATTGTACCTCACCAGTCTCTCCCTAACTAGTCAGCTGGGGCTGTGTGTTTCGTCTCAAACACCCGGCTGGCCAGTGTCTGACAGGAGCTTTCTCATCATCCTGTCAGTAATATGCTAACTAGATTGTATCTTTTGTGGCCTACACTGGCAGGTGGAAAGGATGCTACACTTTAAAGCAAATGTCTAAATGTTATCTCCACTTTGACTAGTATTTGTTTCAGGTAATACAAGTCTGATGTGTCTGAGAGCATGGTGGTTACAAGTTATGCCTTGTGCTGGCTGTAGGTTTCTTTGGTGAGCCCTAAAAAACCAGACAGATATGTCAATAAAAGTTACGGAGTTGGTTTTGTTTTGGTTTGGTTTTGGTTTTTTTTTTGTGGTGAAGGAGCATGGAATATAAATTGACACACAGACATACATTTGTGGAATCACTTTTACTGTTGCTTACCTGCAGAGAGAGTTTTCTGCAGTTGCCCTCAGTTGCCACCGTGAGTTGGACTTGAGCGGTGGATTTGTGTTCCTTGCCTCGTTAGTCTTGTTGAGGTCACACTATCCATGGTTTCTCAGGCACTGGGAGGGCACAGAAGCTCCCTGGAGAATGTAATACCAGCTGCTAGAGAAAGCAAAACACCTCTTACTCCAAACACATTGACTCTGTGAGTTGCCTGTCTCGTTTTGCATCTCAGATCACGGGGATGTGGTGTTGGAGCACAGTGTGTGTTAATGGTACAGCCTGGAAAGACAGAAAAGCTCCTCTCTTGTGTTTGTGTTTCTGAAATCCAAGCTAGCCATTTGTGGCGTTCATTCTCTGGTGCAAACTAAGGATCCAAAACAGTGGAACAACTGGCTTCATACAGGACTTCCATATTGGAGAAAATAATGGCATTGGGAGCTGTCATACAACTTAGTGATGTCCTCACATTGCCTTATGCTAGGGTGATGCTCCCAGTTCTGATTAAACAAACTATAGCATCTCATTTATTTTAATTGTGCATTGTAGTGCAGTCACCCTCTAGAAAAGCATTTGTGAAGCATATGGCAGATCCATTGTAAATAGTACTGTTCCATTGTAAATAATACTGTTCCAATAAATAAAACAATTATAGATTTAAAATTTTATTTATATCCCAAATTCATGTGACTTGGAAATGTTCGAGAACTAAACTTAGTTCTTAGAAATCAAGAAATGGATGGGAATTTATCATTAACTTGCAAGGCACAATGGATATTCTGATGAAACTGTGCTCCCAGAAGCATAATTAGAATTAATTTTGGAATATAACCTCAATTAGACCATTTAGTCTGGAAGCAAATGAGGAGTGGCATTTAATAATTTTGTATAGTTGAGATGTAAGCAGGCTAAGAGGAACTGGGCAGAGGTGTGTGTTGTAGGTGCAGTTAAGGTCCCATTGGGACACTCACAGAGAGCATATTTCCAAGAATGAAGCTGCAGGATGTCAAAATGGAACAAAATATGATTGGGATATCCATGCAGATCTGGAAAGCTCTCAGTGTTGACATTTAGAATAGTTTTCCCATTGCGCCAGCATATCAGAATAAATAACTGTTGACAGAATTTGTGAAAAGAAGTTGAAATGTGTGGTTTAAAATTATTTTTGTTTTAAGGGGGGGGCGGAACTCCAATAAAAGTTGCAGATTGCTATTACCTGCCATCTGTGTAAAACATGAAGAACTTTACCATGGAGTTTAAAAAAAAAAAAAAATCCCAAACAAAACCCCAAAAATCCACACCGTAAAAGAAAAGCACATAGAAAGACAGATATACAAATATATTTAAAAATTTAACTTTTCACTCATTTGCACTTTCAGGAAGAAGAAAAATCCAAGATTGAGTTGTGGTTTTTTTTTTTCCCAATTCGTATGACCTTTGGGAGCCCAGTAGCAACTGAACAAAATGCCATGTGGAGGCAGTGTGGGCATGTGCAATCTAAGAGAAGCCTTTAAGTACTGAGTCCTTTGTGTCTGGGCTGTATGAGAACTGAAGGGGAAAGAGTCCATATTTCCTTGAGCAGAACTGTCTCACCCCCTGCACAAAGTACCACTGAAGTAACTTGGTGGTCATCTGAAGCAAAAGAAGTGAAGAGCTGCTGAAGGGTGTATGGGTGTAATATCAGCTCTCCTTCTGGTGTGACTGGTATGGCAAAATTTCCCCGTTTTGCAGTTGCTGCTGCTTTATCATTCTTTTTTTTTTCCCCTAAAATTCACCCGTGACAAGATGAACTATAACATATAGTCACTAGTTATCTGTACTGCTCTCACAGTAAGTTGTCTGTCACCTATTCACAAGGAAGTTGTTCCCTACTGCTTCCTAATTAGTGTATGGCAGAAGAACATGCAGTGGAGTTACTTTGGGGGAGGAAATGTTAAAAAAAATTATTTTCCTGGGAAGTCTCTTTTCAGAGGTGAGAAATGTTTGCAGAACTCTGGTAGCTCTTCCTCTCTGGAGGTAGGTCATAAAATAAAGGAGAAAGGAAAGGAGGTGTCAGGAGATGGTCAGGAAAAGGGACACAAAGATGTAAGTTTGTGGTGCTCTGTGTTTTTGTGAGAGAGGAAGAGATAATGGAGTTAAGGAATAAATGAGTGTCAAAATGCAAATAAACATATTACCAAGAACGTACAGAGATGAAATGAGGAAATATGAGGAAACTGCGATTACTGAACAGATGATACAAAGAAACGTAGTTAATTATAGGATACATGAATATCAGAAGAGACATGTTAGTGAACCTAATCTGTAATGTGTTGGGGATAAAAACTGATGATTAACTTCCAGAAGTTTTATTTTAAACCTATGAAAAATACAAAAATCCGTTGTGGTGTGAAAATGTTGAGTAATTGAATGGGGTTACGTGGCTTTTCTGTGCACCCACACCTACTTTGTTATGTATATAACTGATTATCTATAGAAATGCCTGTAGGTCCCTGGTGTAGGCACAGTATGCCAGTGGTATTCCTTGTTGAGTGCTCACCTGTCTACTACCACTTCAGTTTTATTTTCTGCTCAGCTTCTGTTATGGGGAAACATGTCACTCCTGGAGCCATAGGCAAGGAACAAGCCGTGTCTGCAGTCTTTTCTTTTCCCTTCCAAACTAATGCACAAGAATGATGCCATAATGCTGCTTTGTGAATCAAGAATAGCAAAAAAAGAATGAAATTGATTGTACATGAAGTGCTGTCAAATTCATGAGTAACACTCATGTCTTCCCTTTCCTTCCCCCTGAAAGAATGATAAAAGGAAGTGAATAATACAAAAAACACTCACAAACCCCAAAAACCAGATATTTCAGGAGAAAATAAGTTTTTGTATGTGTTTTCTTTTACATCTTTAATTTTCATAATGGAAAAAGTTAAAGTTTTCATCTGTGAAGTGGAAATAACATTTCCCTTCCTCTCTCTCCCTTCTGTGAGAGAGGAGAGCTGGGGGTCTCCTTTTGCCAAAAGGAAGAAAATGCATTATGGCTCATTTGAGGCTCTCCCTCTTTTTATTCTTCAAGATTATGGGGATGGCAGATGGAAAACGATTAGCTAGGAGGAAAATCAAAGAAATGCATAGAAAGTGCCTTTGCATATCATGGCTTGGACAGTATATGCTGTTCGCTTTTACTGCTAAATTTTTTTTCCTCCGTGATTTCTCACCAATGCCAGCAGAATGGACTGAGTTTATTATTCAGGCTCAACTGTTTAATCCTTAGAGCTGGGAAGAGATTTATGCTTTGTTGTAAACTGGCAAAAGCAAGGGCTCCCTTCCCACTTTTATTCCCAAGCAGTCTTCCCTCTGCTCTGCCTTCCATTCTAGAAATGGATGGGAAGGTAGTTCTCCACAAATGTTAAATATCTGTTATGGGTTTGGGGCCTGATCTCATTCCCAGTCAAACAGGATTTAGATGCAGTTGGCTCTCTAAAAAAGTTGATTGTCGTATGAGTTGTAATGAGGTAGACTGTGCCTTTCACCTGCATAACTGTTCCCCTTTTAGGAAGCAGAAAGGCGCTTCTCAGTAATTCCCGTGATCTGGGAGTATTGGGGTAACAGGAGTAAGTTGGTCCAGGCTGGTGGTAAATACTGGAACTGTGGTAAAATGGTGACCCATCCCCTATGATATATTGCTGTAGGTATTAATAAGTAGATGAGATAACTAAACAGAATCTTGGGCATCTTTCAACATATGTGTGGTCAAGGCAGTGGGAGGGAAGCAGTTCTTTGGCCCATTGGGACTGTGAGGGGGGAGGGAGAGAGCACACCAGTACCCATTTCTGGACATGGTGTTGACAGAGATTGACAGTGTTTGATGATTTTTCAGGAAATGGTTTTATCACAGTAGTTCTTTAGTTGCTTACAGTAGATCTTGAAAGGTTGTATGGAATCACAGGTTAATTTTACTTTAGCATTTGTTTAACTTCTGTTGCTGTTTTTGGCTTGCTGACAAGATTCTGCTAATCAGTTTCTGTCTTTCTAGTTTGTGCATTGCAATGTGTGCAACTCTTACTACCTATGTTCTTCCTCTCTCTTTACCTTTGGTTGTAGAAAAGGCTTTGAGGAAAATAATTTATATAGATAGAAAGTAACTTCCAGGTAAGTTTTGTGCAGCATGTTTTCATGTTACTTATTGAAATCATGTGAATAATAGGTATCAAATAAGCATCATCTATGAGTCTGCAGAAAATCTTCCAGCTGAAGTAGTGTGGCTCTAGACATGTCACAGTGTTTTAACAAAAACTAAAATTAGAAAAAGAAAAAAAGAACAGAAAAAGGGACCAGTCCCTTTGAAATACAGAGTAGAAAGATTCATTGATAGAAGTGAGCTTTGGGGTAACAGGTACACACACCAGAATTAATGCATCCATGTGAAGGATGGGGAGGAGCTGCACTCTTTATGTACCCAGGAGCAGGTAAAACTGCTGTGATCAAGTCTTGAACTAAAACTTCTCCTGACTGTTCCTGCTCAGCATTGCATAGATTTTGAACAACAATCTTCCCAAGTGGCTGCTTATTGCCATAAGATGGAAAGTAACTCATCTTTGTCTAGAATTTGTGCATTATTTGTGCATTATTTACTGTCAGCTAATAATGAATTTTTCTAACAAACTTTGTAATGTGGTCTCACACTGTTTGGAGAGATGGTATAGTCACCAGGCACATAGTTCCAGCACTTTTTTTCTGGAGACAAAGGTAAAATTATGGTACCAGAATCACTGTAATACTCTGGAGAAAACAGCAGATACTTTCCTTGCAAGATGAGTGTTGATTCTGGCTGCAATATCTTATCAGAAGAGATAAACAGACTGAAACTTTCAGTTATTCTTAGTAATGTTAGTAAATTCAGTACTGATAGAATGGGATAGAAAGCTTCTTTTCACGTGCAGTGCAAATGCTAAAGATTTCTTTATTAATTAGAGGGTTCAATGTTGAAATTTTTTTGTTAAAATTTGCTTTCAACTAATTCAAGTCAATGCTGTTTATGTAGTTTAAAACCACGTTATTTAAACAAATTTTAAAACCATAGTTAGATTTATTTTTTGAAACAAAAGTTGTTTAAACTAGGAGACATTATTTGAAATGGAGAAAACCAGTCTAAAAAATCAAAATTGGTGGAAGCAAAAATAATAAAAGTTCTATTCAATGTTGGCAAATGGGTTTCAGCTGACAAAAACTTCACTTAAAAACTGCCTACCCATTTTATTAGGGATAGAAACACAACTCTAGTAGGTCTTTTTTAGAGCAGTGAACTACAGGAGGATCAACATAATTTGTTTCCTCAGAATAGGTAATAAATTATCAGATTTGCAGAAACGAGGTTCTGCAGCACTTCTCTGCTGTAATTTCAGATTTTTTTTTTTTTTAGCAGACTGCAGAGTTGAGCAATGGCATAGTTGTGTGCATACATCAACATATAGCAAATTTTATTGGACAGAAGCTTTTGCCTTTGTATAAAACTTACCTGTAAAAAGAATCACAGTTCACAGTTGATGTTATCTCCAGTTGTCACTGGCACTCTCATTTCTTCACCTGGGAGTTTGTGCTGTGCACTCTGCCTTACCACCTCCTCCTGCAGCCTGTGGCAGGGTGTCTGCTGGGCTCTGCCTGGCTCTGATGTCAAGCACAGATGCCATTGGGCACCCCTAAATCCGGTGTTGCATTTATAGACCTCTGAGTTCTGATTTAAGTGATGGGGCTCTACCTGGTCTCTGAATGTTCCTTAAAACGTGCAGCATTATTCCAAGATTTAAAGCAGCTCGCATTCTGTTCAGAGGGGTGGATGTGTCAGTTAAAGAGACAGGTTATTTAAATAGGTTAATGCATTTGAGAAATGCAGTCACATTGGAAGCAGTGAAAAAAAGGCAAAAAAGGGATTTTTCCAGAAAGTGTGCAAATTTTAAGAGAAATCCGTAATTATCTTATCAGTATTTGCTTAAAGGCAGAGTTGGCAGAATATTAAAATGTCACACAGTTTGAAGAGCAATAGAATCCCATAGCTGCTTGTATTACAGGCTGTATACAACAGGAAACTATAAAACATATTCATGGCATACTAAAGTGTTTGGAAACCTACTGCAGCAGCATAGATGGAAATGTTGAAATAAGATGTTACATGAAGATATTATTAAATAGAAAAGCAAGGAACAGTACAGCAAAAGCTTGATGTGCAAGTAATCAAATCTTTACCTTTCCTGCTAGAAAAAAACCCCTGTGGTAGATATTAAAACCTGCCAATTTTAAATAGATGCAAATGTGAAAGCCACACTGAAATTTGGATTATAAAACAAGTTAATAAAACAAGTTAATAAAATGTTTTCAAGGAATTAAGCTCTTCCTCTGGTAAAGTAGAATTAAAATATAACACTGACATATGCATGAGATAGGGAAATTTCTTCATGCAAATACTATATATCCATCTCAATTCATAATTTAAGAATGCCTATGAAGAGGAGGAGGTGGTGACTGTATACATCAGGGGATATCCTGTATAACTGTATGCTCAACTGTGTTTCAGTCTGTGATTGAAATATGTGAAATCCTAATTTTTATATAGGTAGTTGTGGTTTTAAATTTCTGTACTATTAACAACAGTATGTGGACATACTAATTAGTAATTCCATATCCATTTTGAGCAAACGAGTAAGAAACATGATGCTGAGCCTGACCTGTGCTATCAGTAGTGTTAGAAAAACTACAGAGAGAGAGAATATGGAAATAAACCTTGTAAATCCCACTGTGTTGAAGAGGGATAAGATACTAATTTATTTCTTCCCCCAAATCAATCTTAGTAGCCACACTGTAATTATTAAAGTAGCCATAATGAGAAATATAAAATGAGAGTAATTGTGGAGATTTGGTATAAAGCTAAGAAAGGAGATGTTAATCTGAAACGAAGAGTTTAAATACAGAATTATGATATACTTGGCTGTCTGTAGTGTAGCTGTCAGGCTCGGGCAGTTCGCTGGTCAATAGTGACATTCTGTGTGTCAGTGAACAGAGTCTCCTGATACCTTAACCTGCAGTTCACACATTACTGAAGCTCCAACTGTCGAACATTCAAGTCCCTTGGTACTACTGCAGCTTCCAGACTCTCCTGACTGGCTCATGTTTCATTCTTTGGCAATTTGCCCTAATGATATCCCTCAGGAGCTTTCAGACCCTCTTCTTTTCCATATTTAATCGTGTTATATTACAAACTATGCTGCACAAATTGTAATTGTCTGCGATTTCTACTGCAATGGTCTTATAATTACTTTTTTTCATTTTTACTGTAAAAATACATGTACAAAATTGCAGTATCATTTTTATTTACAAGTCTAAATGTCCAAGACAACCAGAGTTTGAAAGCTTTAACTGCTGATCTGTTCCACAAAGAGGTGGGGGCCTTTTTCCCCCCCCTCTAAAATCCATAATGTTTTAGCACTTACTGTATGGACAGGATTTACATTTTATTTTTAGCCCTTTGTTTTGTTACTGTGAAAATGCATGTCTAATAAACAGCGTTATTATCAAGTTAAATTCAGATAGTAATTTTGTCGGGATACAAAACATTAGGACAGCCTTGGCTTTTTCCATAAGCCTGGTGTCTTCTCTGTGGGGCATTCTCTTTTAATTTTTTTTTTCCTTTTCTTTATGAGGTTTGGAGTGTTTTAGGTACTGGATATAGGCTTCCTTATTTTGAACACAGTCTTGACGTTTTCTCACTCTATTGTAACTCTGTACCTGCTTAATAAAATAACTAAATTTGAAAGACTCCCTCATAGCAAGGTAGGTTTTGGTAGATGAAATTTGAATTTTTTATGTATTGCAGACTATTTTGTTCACTCGAGGAATGAACTTGTCTGTGTTTCTAATGAATTCCGTAGTTGGGTGTTGGTTTGTGGTTGTGGTGGTTTTTTGTTTGTTTTAGAAAACCAACAAATGTCCATGTTGAATGGTAAGCAGATTGTAGCACCTCCTCTCTTGGTCAGTTTTCCAGTGATGCTCATACCAGGCTTGGCATTCTCTGCTTTGAGAAGGGAGTTTTAGGAAATAGTAAAAAAGTTGCTTTTCTGTTGCAGGGAATATCAATTTCAGATTTTTTGTTTGAAGGTAGCTTTTTAAGTTTGGAAATCAAGATAGTGACACAAATGGCAGAGTGTAGTGCTATTCTGTGGTTCCATGTAGGTTCAGATCAATTCCAGTTATTAAAAATAGCGGAAATGGGGACCAAAAACTCTGAGTCTTTCCCACTCAGTGGAGGTGAGTGCAGCTAGGAGGCACTCCAGTCCTGTGTGTCCACGGCAGTACCCATGTTTGACCATTTCTGCATCAAGTAATTCATGATTGTTTCCCTTTTGTCAAGGAAATAGCTTGGCAGGGAGGGTTAACTTGACTTGTTAGCTTGACTTCTTGGAAGTGTTGTATGCATACATCAGTTCTTCATAGATGTGTTTTGGCAATAAAAAATAATATTAAAAATTATGCAATAGGTGGTTTGGGGAGGTTAAGATTCTTGCACGTTCAAAAGTTAATTCAAGATTTTGTATTTTCTTTTTATTCATGTTTTTTTGTTGCCAATTCTGTGTGTGTATTTTTATTTTTAGTTAACTGCTTGTGTTCATGCGTCAGCTGCATTGTTATATCCAATGTATTGGCAACATATTTACATCCCAGTGCTTCCTCCACATCTCCTGGACTACTGCTGGTAAGACAGCTAACCTGTTATCCCCATTTCTGAGATTCTGATCTGTCTTGTAATTCTAACTGATGAAAACACTAACTAATTATCTGAATACACAGGGTCCAGCTTATGAAAGCACTTAAGCCAATGCTTAAATGGTGACTTGAACAGAGATTTTCCAGTGTGCCTTGATGTGGTGTTTGAATTGGTACCTTGAATTACAGTGCTGATTACTATTAATGCAGAATTTAGAATCACATTTGTAAAACTGTTCCTGTTTTATTGTTAGAGATTTAATTCAATAATTTAAATGTGTTAAAGTTTTCATTTATTTATTTATTTATTTATACTTGAGATAAATGATACTTACAGAAGCATTCAGAAAAAAACCTGATCAACTTTTCCAGAATCAAATGTTAATAGGCATCAGTGTTTTCCTTCAGTCTATACAGTGATTTAGTATTTGTATTTTAGACAAAACCAGGCTCAGGATTCTAGCCACGTTCCCAAAAGAGCTTAAAACTCCTTTTGGTACTTCCAAAATTTTTAGTATAAGAATTCTGTTCTCTTGAGTTTTGTTCACATGACAGATTGTGGTTTTGGCAAATTTTTAAGTTGAATAAATCACTTTTTGAGTTGCTTCTGGTCCTTCAGGGGCGTGCTGTTTCCACATGCCTGTTTCACAATTTCAGGCTAAAAGATCTACTTTCTCTTATTCATAGTAGTGGCAGAGATATCAAATGAGAGTTTCCATTAAAGCATCTGCAATAGAAACCCCTGGAGATGTTCACTTTAACTAATCCCTATGGGTTTGTTACGGAAAAAATGAACCATTTCAAGCTATTTTAGAGATTGGGAATTAATATTATATATAAAAACTGAGACCAAGTCAGATGCTTACCAACATAAGTCTGTTTTCTTCACAGAAATAAACTATACATTTGTTGGGCTTTATGTTGTTGATTTTGGTTTGGTTTTGTCCCCCCTTACATCTATAAATATATTGCTGTTCCACTGAACTCCACCCAGTCTACTGAAGTTTTGTTTTCAAACAAATTCTCACTATGTTTCCTTAAATCTCTTTGATAGTTTTTCCTCAAGTTTACAGTATTTGCCCACTGTATATATTTTTCTGTGGTAGTTATTACACTTCGTGTGTATATTATTTATTGTTTTAGAAAAGAAATCTATTCTTCTTCAACTCCTCCCTTCACTTCCAACTATAGCTAAGCCTTTCATCCTTAATTATAGTTTTCTTTTGAAGAAACTCTGTCCTAATTGTTTTTTCTTCCTAGCTTTGATAAAATGCACCAAGATGGGCTAGAGCTTGGATGTATTTGTTTAGTTTTTGTATTATTTCAGCTTACTGCCAGAAGCTTTGTAATTTTTCAGTATCATCCATAAATGCTGCTCTCAGAAGGTAGATCAACACCCTTATTTAAGCTGTACCCTGTAGAGTGCATCCTGAATACTAAAAGATTTTTTTTATTTCCCCTTCTAAGCACAGATAATGTTTCCAGAAATAATAATGTTAGACGCTGTACACAGCTCCTTGTGATGATGATATTCTAGGTCATTGTGGCGTGACCTTAGAATTTTTTTTTACTCATTAAAAAGAAGCATGGAGTTTCTTAAACTTGTAAAATTCATTTATATCCTTTTTTATTTTTCACAGTAGTACAATAGAGGGGAGAAAAAAGTTTTCCTTTTTTAGAGGTGTTCAAATGGAAACATAAAGTTCATGAAAGGAAATGCACAATTGATGAATTTACCACAGTAACTATAATTCAGACCTTTTAACTCAGATTTTCATGCATTTACATTTCTCTTTCTGTTTGTGTCTGGTTTGAATGGTTCTTTTGTGAGATGGGTTGGAAAAGTGTAATAAAAACACATCAATTACTTAGCTTTCCTCATGTTCTGGTGTATTAACAGTAAATAAATGTTCTCCTCATAGGTATATAGTATATCAAGTTAGAAACCCCTGATGAATTCTTAAGGTCAAAGTTTACAAGACCTACTTTGCAGTCCAAGGGGATCATGCCAATTAAAAATTAATAAAAAATATTTAAATTATTTTTTATTTGCCATTTTTTTATTTGCGATTTTTTAAGTCATTTTGATAAACAGAGTTCTTCTTATAAAGGTACCTTTTTTCCTTTTAGCTCAACATGCATTTTCATACCTAGTGCTTCATTTGGACATTGTTGGGGTGTCTCCCATGAACTCATTTTCTTAGCGTTTTTCTGACATGGTATTCAAATATATGAAGTAGGTGAATATCAATTTGATAATTTTTTTGCTCATTCCGAGGTAGTAAGGCTTTTTTTAACACAGACAAAATACATTTAAAACTACTAATTTAAATATAGGCCCCTATTCTGTAACTTTTTTTGCATGTTAATCATCCAGCATGTTTGGAAAAAATCCACTTTTTTTTTTTTTTGGTATGAGTTGGACTATGTATCTTCAAAATTTCATAAAGATAAGTGATATAATTCTGTGGGGTTTAGAATTTGATAAATTACATGAACTCCCTAGCTGGTACATTTTGTGAGCATGAAAAAAGAAAAGCATATCTTTGAGTGAAACAGCTCTATATTAAAGTTATTTAAATTCTTCCACTTGCCTTTTTAATTGAAAAATCTGTTAGTTTCCATCATGCTGCCTGATTTACAGGCTGGATTTAGACCTAATGTAACATTTTCCTGAAGTAGCCCAAACCCACAGAGCTGAGCATCAGTATGGACTGCAACACCCTCAGGGCTGGCCAGGTTAGGAGTGCCTGCAGGGTCCAGTGTGTGAACATAGTATCTATTTATTTACTTCAGAATGGTTTTTTACCCCCATGTAACTTATCCCAGCCTTGAATTCCATTATGAGAACTCCAACGTGAGAATTGGAGCAACCGTCCAAAAAAGGAGAGATAATAAATTTCTTTTTCTAAAATGTAGCAAAAAATTAGGCTGTCAAAGTAATATTCATTGTAACTAGAGAGGAAAAAAAACCCCCCAACACAGCAGAGTTACTAAAAAATTGAGTTTTCTTACTTTTATGAAGAATTGATTTCTAAGTTTAAGTAAAAAGAGACTGTTGCTCTTGGCAGAGTGGGTGGCTGGCTTTCAAGAAAACTCTTACAAAAATTAAGTTTGAACATCGATATAGCAATTATATTTGAATAAAATTAATTTTTGTAAAGGAGAAAGCTAATTTCATCAAATTTCTGTGTAATTTCTTGGCAAACTGAATCACTGATATTAGAATGTATGACAGTTTTGTCTGTGGATGATCAAGCATCTGTTACACCGATGCTCTATTAAGAATATAATGCAATTAGAAAATTCAAGTTACAATTGCAATATGTCTTTATGAGATTTAGTCTCTTCTGAATTGGGATATGCACATGCCTGTTTTCGTGAGAATGGGGCAGTTATTTTCCAATTAACTTGCATGTTTTGCATAACATTGTAATTATTTTAGGCAATGATACTGGTAGATTAATGACATTTTTGGTAATAACATGCATAAGCAAGAGAAAAACTACATAGCAGCTCCCAGTAGTATCATAGTAAGCCCTTTCATGTACATATTAAAGTCCTCTGCTGTTAAGACTTCAGAATGCAGCAGTAATAAAATTTATTTTATGCTGAAAATGATCAAATTGACTTTCCATACCTGCCCTTTTTATTTCATGCATTTTCAAGATGTGCTTTGTACCTTTATTCTGTTAACTTCAAAATTGAAATGATGTAGCTGTTGCTTTGTTCTATAGAAGAGAGCTACATGCTACCCTTTTTAATGACAGATTTATTAATGGAGCAAATCATCAGCTATTTTAAGTCACTACAGGCCTGGTGAAGCTGCCAGAGCAGTATTGGTGTACAAGAAAACAAGTGTTTACAAAATCCATACATGATATAGCACTTGTTTCTGCTGTAGTTTCTCTAGTTCACGTTACTAGTAACACTGAGATATTCCAATAAGAGCAACCTGAGGATCTATTTTGCTCATATTCAGCAGCAGAATCCTCAGTTAAATGTCAGTCACAATCATTCTTATTGTCTTGGTTAAATATGTTACATAGTATAAAGCATTCTTAAAATTACAGAGTGTTTTAAAGCTGTTTAAATTGTCTCTGAATATGTGTCTGCTCTGGATTGACACTCATTTACAACTCCATGTAATTTGGGTTTAGTTCACAAAGACATAAGGATTAGCCTGGATAAAGTCATCAGGACGTGCTAATATTTGTCAGTAT
Organism: Pachyramphus minor; assembly: GCA_013397135.1. NCBI lineage: Eukaryota > Metazoa > Chordata > Aves > Passeriformes > Tyrannidae > Pachyramphus > Pachyramphus minor. Next base: position 507,811 of record VYXB01007791.1, on the reverse strand, counting down.
TAAGCCTGGAAAAAGATGTGTAGGGGAGAATAGGGGTCTCTATTTTCCTCTTTGGAAGCCCCATTGCAAAGAAACCTTTAGCAGTTTCAGCAAACCTATATTTTGATAGCATAAACATGATGAAATCTTGTTTCGGCGTCAGTCAGCCTGGGTTTTTTTTTTTTTGTTTTGGTTGGTTTGACTGGTTTAGTGGTTTTGTGCTGGGTTTTTGGTTTTATTTTTTTTTTTTTTTTTTGGTTGTGTTGATCCTCTCCCATGGGACGTTGTTAATGAGAGCAATTGGCTAATCCATAGGGTGTAGAGATTTTTCTAAAATGGGCTGCAGTCGTAGGCAGGTGAGAATTGCTTCTTTTGCTCCCAGAAGTGGGAACCAAATGGATAAGACCACATGAACTGATGCAATGAAGCCTCTCCCCCATCCTCAGAATGTCAATTGCCAATGAGTCGGTGCCAGTGGCTCGGATCTGGGATCAAATTAGTGCAATAAGAGAAATAACTGTATGTGAGCTATTTGTGTAATTTTGTATAAGTCTTCTTACCTTCCATTTCTTTTTCAGAGATTCTCTTTATTTAGGTTTTTTTCTCTGTGGTCTGTTAATGATTTGCTTCCCACTGAGTTCTTAAACCAGCCTGTTTATTGTTCACTTGTCTGAAGTGAATATTGTTAGTAATCTCACAGTGCCCAAAAGTGTGATGATGATTGTTGGATAGTTTTTTTCCTTCAGCACTGGATATGTTCTTGGTCAGATGTTGACAGAACATATGCACTAGAGGAAGAAACAGAAGATTATAGGAAACCATGATAAATTAGCCTGACTAATTTAGTTTCTTGCTTGCATGCTGCCAGGAGGTCTTAATTCAGAGGCTTTTTGTGGATATTTGTTTTGTTTGGATAATACAGTTCCTTGTCTTACACAAATTGGAAAGGAGAAGTTCATTATCTTGACTTAAATAGGATATTAATACAGCTGCCAAACACCTGCCAAGAAGGGTTTCAGAACCACATTGAGAACCAAAACTGGTGTTAATGATGTTTGTGTTGCAGTGGGGTAATGTTAACTGGTACCATATTCTCCAGAGTGGTGTTTTAAAACCAGTGTAGTTCTGGAGACAGGCCACTTTGGGATCATCTGCTGGGTTACCTCTGCCATACAGTGTGACCAGTTATTGAAACTAGGTCTGGCAAGGTGGATGGCAAGCTGTAGGGTCTCCTTGCTCATGCATCATAGTTTGGAGCAGCATCCTTTGTTTTGTGCAGAATAAAGTAAATTTTCCTCGTCTAGTAAAAATTTCAGTAGCAACTGTGTTCATCTAATACTGACTTAAACAGGGAGTGTTTACTAGGGACGTAAGTGCCAAGATTTAAAATATTTTTTTTTTCTCCACAAATATTGGTACTTGAAAGTTGATCTTTTCCACTCTTTTTCTTCAGTGCACCGATGCCTTATCTAATTGGTGTCCACTTAAGCTTAATCGAGGTAAGTTCACTTTATGCTTCAGTGTTCTGGTAAGCATGAGTGTATCATAAATGATAATTTTAATGGAAAAGCTTCAGAATAAATCCCTCTATTTTAGCATACAGAATTACAAAATTTAAGCTTCACATGCTTTACTAAGTAAAAAAAAAAATCTCTCTCTTTGCAATCTTACTTTTGAAGTGTTTTATAGAGACGTGTGAACTCTACATCGTGATTTGTCTCTCTGTCTATTCATGCTCAATGATAGCTGTTTTCCTGCCTTTTTAGTGGTTCAACAACAGATTTTCCCAATAATGAGAACACTTAAAACTTATTTTGGGGTCACCATCAGTCAGATTTCAGCATTAGTGTGATTTCCCAGATAATTTATGTTCCTGACCCTCTGAACATTTGAGTCGAACCTCCATCCCATAGCATTCATACCTATTAATTTAGAAATGAGTATTTTTTTGGTCAGAAAAAAGAGGCAGCCTTTTCAGATTTGAATGTAGAGCTCACCTGATTGGTAAGTAATAGCTGGATGATAAATAGTTTTGCCTTTTTCCATAACCATTGATGGCACCATTAAGCCTCCATGTGCCATCTGATTATTGTGCAAAGTAGATAATTGATTTGGGAACATTATTTGATTTACACCTCTGCTAAAGCAGTTTCTAAGGATCAATTCACATTTGCCAGTCTGATGAGGTGGGTTCTCCCCAGGCCTGAGCCACCAGCACTTCTGTGTTTCCAAGAGAGGACCTTCTATCATCTACACTTCTTAACTCTAGTCATAGCTTTCCATACTCTCACATCAGATTCATATGACCTGCATGCATTGATTGTAATATCTTGGCTAGGTTGTTTTATTCTTATTCAAACAGCAAATAATGGAACAGAAAGACTAACTCTGAAAAAGAAGTCACTCGATTCCTTCTGGAATTATTTCCTGGGCTGGATTATTATGTATTTTTGTAGGACCATATAGAAAAGAGTTCTATCCCTTTTTTCTGAAAGGAAGAAATTGTTTAGTTCTTAGGTGGTAGCCAAACATGCTGATGAAAGAGTGTTTAATCCATTTTTTTATAATACTAGTAGACATCACATGCCTTGGACTTACATAAATCTGCAAATAATTACTTCATTTTTTTTCTAGTTTTCTTCTGATGATATAATTAACATCCTAGCTGATTTTTACAAAGATTAAAGAATGAAATGTTGTCATAAGATATATATAGTTCCAATATATTTAACTGTGTTCTGTGTAAATCTTGGGTTTCAAGAATTAATTTCTTGAATGTGCTTGTGTTTCCGAGATTATTAATATAACCTTAGTGTTTGAAAAATGTTTTTAAAATGTTTTTAAAAACTACTCTGAATGCTGCATCTAATTCACAAATCCTTCTTCTAAAGTTCCAACTGTTGTTTTTGCCATTATTGCCCTTTGTAAAATCATCATTTGTAATCTAGCACAATGTAATAAGAATGTATTTCAGGAGGATGTCACAGTAAATTGCTTTTCCACTATTTTTTTTTTCTTCTTAACAGAGAGTGAAAAATAGATCATTGGAGGATGTGGTTTTGCTAAATGTTGACACAAACACTCTGGAAACCCCTTTTAATGACCTGAACAACCTACCTGGTGAAGTGGTGAGTCTTAGACATTTCATTCTTTCTTTCTTCTATAGGTGCTTGAATTACTAGTAGTTATTTCTGTCTCATTTTGCTAACTGCTTTAAAAGGAATAAGGGGGTGAAAAGCACCAAGTGTAGACCCCTACATTTGAGATTTTTACCTTTTTGACAGTTGCAGAGATGTTGAATGGAACATCATATTCCTTATTGTAGAAGTAGGATCATAATTACAAAGCCAGCTGCATTCATTAGGCATGGCTGCTTTAAACGCAAGAGCCTCTTCATCTCATCTTAATCATTATATTACAAAGTAGGCATTTCTGTCTGCCTAGTGGCATGTCTTGCAAAAGAACGAGAGAGTTTTTGAAGGCAAAAAGAAGAAGGGGGCCAATTATCGGCTTCTGCTTCTCTGCCACCTGCCAGCGCTTTCCTTTTAATTAATGATCTGATGGCACTGGTCAATATAATAAGAAATGCTTGTACAGTTGGGGTCAGAAAATTCAGGCTTTGATCTTCTTCAACTTTCTGAAACATTTATTTGTTTTCTCTAAATTATTTCAGTTTTATTTTAATCTCTTCTATCCTGCTGAGGGCTGCGTGAATGAAAACCTATACTGTTTGTCATTTGCTTTGGCAGAGCAAAGGCTGCTTACTTAGAATTCTATTTGTAAATTAAACTGCAAACCCAGTTTGTCATAAAAGACATCTGATCCTTTTGAAATGACGAAAGCTGTCTTTTGTCTGTAAAGGATGATAAATTAAGTGCCAGTTCTTTCTGGACTTTGATCTTGCAGAGGGTGCCCCCCCTGCTTTTTTTTTTTTTTTTTATTGCCTATAGGGGAACATACTCTGTATATCACTTTAAATAGCCACAAAATTCACTTATCTTGCTTTTCCCACTAGAGCTCTAAAAGAATATAATTGTGAAACCACTGTTTTCATTATTTAGTTATAGGTGCTCAAGCTATCATGAATAGTTGCCAAGATAAAGAATTTTATATCAAAATGTGAAATCAAAGAGTTAAATTTTCTGAAATTGTAAATCATAAAAAATCCCCCATGTTCTAGTCAAAGTAAGGTGCTATAGTGACACACGATGTTTTTTTGTTATTGTTGGTAATTTGTTTATATTTGGTAGAGTAGAAATCAAACTCGTGGTGATTATATTCCTGACAGTTCCCTTTGATTTTAATGATGTTAAAATCTAGCCTTTTTATAGATCGTCATGTCAGTCTTTCTTTGGAGTCAGTAAAAGACTATAAAAATTGCTGTGATGTTTTGTGATTTACATTAGTGTATGGAAAAGTATAGAAGTGCACACCCCTATATACAATAATTTTGACTGTACTCAAGAGTACAACTTCAAGAGTATTACAAGTTAAAGAAAAAATGAGTCACTTTCTGGTGTGTCAATAACTTTAACTGACCTTGCATTCAGTGAATAAGGTTGAAGTTATAATGCCATAAAGGTCCATACGTCTTCCCAAATAATAGCAAGATACAGAATGGAGAATTTGGCATCATATTCTATGAAATACTGGAGTGGTAGCTGGAGGTCCTTCAAAAAGTCAAAATGTATATTTGTGCAATGAGAGGCACTGCTCATGTATTTTACAGGTGCATATCAAAATGATCTCTAAATAAGTAGGCCAGCATGAAGAAAATAGGGATACAGATGTTCATACTTTTAGAAGTATATTCTCCCCCAGAACAAATGCACGTTATTATTATAAGCATTAATGCAGGTTATCCAAGTCTACAGACTATAAAGTAGACTTAAAATACTTTGTTCCATATCTAATATAGAACACAATAGAACAGTTATGCTCTATGCAAAATATACTTGCAGAATATGAGGATTTTACATTGAAGCTTTTAATTTGAATAATGCCATCTCTTACTCCACTTCAATCTGTAAAGCACTTTAATTAAAGCAATTTGATGGAATCCATATACAATTACAGTTGGAAAACCTGGAAACAGAAATCATAGACAAAAGGCACAAGTCTGTGTTTGGCTCTTAAGGTGACAAAATGCTTGTCTTTCTTTTGCATTCATGAGGGGCAGTGCAGCTGCTAACATCTTGGGTAAAAAGTGTAAGACACAGGAGTGTAGAGTCAAATTGGTAAGTTAGACTTAAAACATTAAAGTGAATGTCAAAGACATATATGTGAAACATTTTAACTTACACAGACAAACCTCATAAGCGTACATACAAAAATAGTGAAACTTTTGATGAAAAAAATATGATGAGTACCTCTGAAGAACATTAAATAGAACGAAAAACTGAAAATATAATAGAAGCTGTAATCTTACTATCCCTTTCAAAAATCTATTCCAGGTTGCTTAACAGCCTGACAAAAGAAATGCAGTATTTTCAGAGTTTTCTAGAACTGTTTCTTGTGTTCAAAGGAAACAGAGTAATTATTTTCTGATCAGTAAGCCTGATGATGTCCTCACAGCATAGCTATTTAATAGTTTAGACACCTCTAAGTAATATGTCTACTAAAATGCTCTGCTTCTGAATTTTTTCATGATAAATTTAAGATTGAAAGAAACATTATTATATGGCATTGTCTAATAAACTATATCATAAATTAACTGAGATTTAAAGGCATTTTTAAATCATTCACTTAAGCATTTAAATTATAGTTACAGGCTAGATGACTTTCTATGCATGTGAACTCCATTATTCTGTCAGACTGACCAGTGGTCTTGACTGTGCAAAGGTCAGTGGTCACAGTTGTCCTGAATTACCAGTCCTTTTTTCATGAGGACCCTCTGCTGCGTTGCATGCTGTAATCTTCTTAATGGCTTCATTCCAATATTCACACATAATATTTTAGATTTATTGACTGTTAGAAATACTACCATGCCAGTAGCAGTTCCGCTACTCCTAAGGTATTTAAAATTGGAAGAATAAATCAGGGCAAGACTTTCAGGAATCCTTTGTTTTCTTAGAGGGAGGAAAAAACCTTCTTTTTCCTCTCTTCTGACAAGAACGCATGTTTTTTACATTTCATCATTTCACTGTGAATTTGTCTATTATTTTTTAATTAAAAAAAATGAAAATAAGTAGCTATGTCTGTGGGAGTAGATTTCCTAATACAATAATGCTGAGATCAACCACTTCAAGTTTGTTAGAAAAAGAACATTTGTGGCCATAGACAGAAATTTATAAACTTTGGGCCTGATCCTGCAATACCTGCTTGCATTAACTCTGACTAAAAGATTACTCCTTTGCTCAAATTTGAACACTTTCCAAGACAACTTGGAGGATTGACAGCATTAGTTTTAGCAGCCAAGTCTTACTGTCTTGGAACCATAGACTGAGCAGAACTTTTAAAAATATCGTCTTCAGAAAACAATAGGCTTCATAGGTTTTTAGCTTATTCTGTGGTTGTTAAATGTTGTCAATTGTAAAAGCTACAGAGCTGTTGAAAGATGCACAGTCTTTGTAGTGCGTGGTGCCTGCACACTGTGATGCAATACAGAATCTAAACTGGGGTTTAGAGTTTTAGGTTTGAGATTCCTAAAGTCAGAGAATTTTAACACCATAAATTGGGCATATGAAAATTACTGTTCTAAAAGCAGCATTTGGGAAGTAGACTGTATTTCTTGTAGCAAACTGGTTACTTTATAAAGCAATTATTGGGAGTGCAAATTATTTCTGAAAATATGATGATTAATGGTATTATAAAGAAGTCAAGGTCACTCTATAATAGTGCAACTAAAAAGATTTTTTGAAAAATATAGATAGCATAATTTATGGTGGGTTTTTTCCATCTTAAAATAGCCAAAAATGTTACTAACATATTTTAGAATCTCAGAGCAGTCAACAGCATTTGCAGTACTATGAGGCAACTGTTTATTGTGAACAAATTCTTCAAGTTGCAATTCTGTTCATCCTTGATATAGCCTTAGAAGCTAGAATGTGAGATTGAACAGTACAACTAGTATTGAAAACATTTAAGTGGTTGTTTTCATCTAAATGAATATTTGTGATTAAATGCTGGAGGGCTCTCTGAGATGCCTAAATCCTGTGTGTGTAGATAGTATCAAACACGTAGAAGCCCTTTCATTAGCAATACTGATTTAGATAATATCATATTCTAGTTTGTTTTAAGATTTTTGTTTTGTTCCTCTTCTCTGCCATCATCTCTCACTTTCTTGCTGTTGAGAGTGGGCTGACTTACGGTGGTGTCATCTGATGGGGAACATCAAAAAATAGTTTAAAGCATAACAACTGTTGCTGACACCAGAGAAGTACCTGGATGTGTTATTTTCAGAGACCTGGTGGTCTTTGGGAACCCCAGTGCATGGTGCTGTATTTCTCAGACAACAGACATTTTTAATACTTCTGTATGTGCTTAAATCTATATGTGTGCTTAACTTTTTGCAGGGACAAAGATGTTGTTAAATAGTTATGTGATCTTATTAACTTGTTAATTTTATGTAATTCTTTTACTCATGTGGATGTTGAAGAGGTATTAGTCGTGGTTTCTTTCTGATGAGATAGTTCTATTTTAGGAATCTTAAAAAGGACATATGATGACAGTTTAAATAAATGATGCTTTTTGTTTTAATGACCAACACAAGATGTTTCTACATTTTAGATACACTTAATTACATATCAATCTCATTACTTTCTATATCTCTGAAAAGCTATTCTGTTGATTTAAACCTTCCTGAAGCTCGGATTGGTCTTCACTGGCAGTGTTCAGCAGTCCAGTGAAGTCACCTTCTGATGAGAAGCTGTTGCTAGGAGAAGATAAAGCCTTCTATTGTACATTAATAATACCATTTCTGAAGCAGATCTCTGGCCTCTTCCAGAAATGTATTTTAACAGTATTCTAACCCATGTGGCTTGTTTGTTTGCAGTTCTTTATTTTTAAATTTTGTAAAAGGCTATTTCTACTTAAGACATGCAAAGAAGGGGAGAAAAAAAGTTTGGCATTCTTAATCATAGATAGGTAAATGGATTAAAATATATATGAGGAAAAGATTTTGATATAGATGCTGCTTTCTATTTTTTTTTGGCTTGGTGCCAGAATTGTGTAATTTTTTTATTTTTTTTTTTTAATTTTAAGTGCTATTAATGATGTCACCAAAAGGAGTCTCACAGTTCCTTGGTTTGAGGTGCAAGGATCTAAGCAGTCACGATCCTGCTGTGCACCAAGTCCTTCCCAGTAGTTCAGAGCATCCAGTCTCTTCTCTATACCTACAGTATTTACTATAATAACTACTTTCTCGTTCTATCTTTGACTAAATGGAACTGGGAAAATTTGACATTAAGCTGCCCAAATGCACAGCTCGGCTGATGGGTGGGATGAGAGCTGAGGAAACGTTGTCTCTCTGCTTGCACATTGCTGACCTCAGCCTGAAGGCAACCAAGACAGGTCCCAAGGGCACTTCCGGTGTGCTGCAGCCAGGGTTCCAGTCGGAACAACTGGGAAATCAGGCTTGTGGCTCACATTATCTCTGCAGGCTTTTCCTTAAGAGCACTCTGTGGTCCTGGTTTTTCTGCAGAATGATCTGATGGAGCTCTTCCTGCCTTTAAGCATTGCCTCCTGAGAGAAGCAGGAATTAGAGGAGCTTTCTTTGAACTCCAGCATAGCCTTTCTGGGGCTTGAACTCCCTCCAGAACAGCAGCAAAAAAATGTGCATCTGCCTGGAGAACCCACCTCCAAACTGCCAGCCCATTGGGATGTTCTTAATATTGCTAAATAATGACATACCAGTATGGCAGAGAAGTGGGAGATTTCTTGCTTTCTATTGTTCTTTTTAAGACATATTTGCCTAAAGCATCCTCTTAATTGAACTGAAGTTAGGTTACATAGGGCTTGCCAGAACTGAGAAAATTAGACAATGCCATTTTCCTTTACATTCCCAAGTTTGTCATGTAATGCCTCTACTCTTCATCATCTTTACCTCCTTTCTTCTCTTACCCTCTCTTATCATCTGCCATAATTTCCCTAAACTCACAAGATACAATTCAGAAGAATGTAGATTTAAAAAATGTTGAGAATTTTCTGCCTTTTCCCTCCTTTATATTTAGAAGATGGTTTGCTTGTCGTAAGAGACAAAATTTTAACGTTGAAAATTCTTTTTTTGACCTCATGATACTGCTTTTATTTTAGTCAAACTGAGTTAACATCGATGGACAGATTTTCTGTTACACAGGATATATGCATTTATTTTCCCCAGAGTGAAATAAAAAAAACCAAAAAAAACCAACAAAACCAAGACATGCATTTATTTCTTCAACCTTGAACTTCTTAACTGGTTTTTGTACTCAGACTTGTACTTTTTTTTTTTTTCTTTTGAGGTGTAAGGAAAAACCATAAATGAGCCTTGGTATATGCTTTCCATGGGCTAAACGAATCAGGCTCTAAACTTTTATCTAGATCTGTGGAGCTTGGATATAAATTGAAAAGATCACAGCTATGGGGAAAAGACCTATACTGTAAAGGCCTTTCTGCATAGATTATGAACATCATAACTCAATAATTTTTTTTTTTCAAAACTATAGTTATAATTGGACCCAATGGGGGTCTCTCTCTTTGATCAGATCACAGTAACTGTGACTTTACACTGGAAAATGTCACTACTGTGAAGGTTTATCACCTGTAGAGCTGGTCTTTTCTCTGATGCCATGTTCAGTTCTCATTAGCATTATTCAAAGTTTAGTTGTTAATTAGGTTGACACTTCAATTACAATCATCATCTACAAGAGCAGTCAGGACTGCTTGCATAAAGAAACAAAAAGATACTCATTCTTTCGTATATTTCCAAAAGAACGAAAGCTGGTTTGGTGATAAGTTTATATTTATAATGTTCTGTTTAAAGAGCAACTCTGAATGTTACTTCATTTAGGGACTTATATAATGCTCTGTTGGGTATATTGTAATACAAACTTTTATAGAAACATGTATTCTACATAATTGGAGTTGACTTATATCTCCAGGTGTCCCTCATGATGAAAATTAGGAGAGTATAGACTATATGTGGGTGTAATTCCATGTATCTTTCAGGAATACTACAACAATTCCAGAATTATGTGATTTTCCTCCAAAGTATGTCCAAGTAAGGATGATCTAAATTAAAATGTCCCTTTCTTTTTCTACTTCTCTTTAATCAGTGCTTGTCATTTGCCAATTAAAAAAAGACAGACTTCCTTCAAAAAAAATGAACCACTATGATAAGAATGTTTGGGTTTTTTTCCTTTTAAAGTAAATTTGCCTTCTAATTATTGTTCTTATTTTTATTCCTTTTCACATGTTTTGTATTTGAAGACAATTCTAAGGGCATTGTAGCATTGAATTTACACAAAATTTTCTCAACTGTTTGACAGAGGTTGCAGGTACTCCCATGGTGCATGAGAAATGACATAAGATAGTAATTTGACTTAAAATAAGAGATATTCCCTGAAACTGAGTAGTAAGTGAACATTAAGAGTACTTAGAAGTAAACCTTCATAGCATAAATAAAACATATCCAACTGTCTTCATTCAAACAAGTAAGTACATGTTATGATGAAAAAAAAATCTGCAGAAAAGTGGCTCACATGCATTTTACTGTAAAATAATTAAGCTTATTTATGTCAAGAGGCCTTGGAGAAAAAAAAAAGAGAGCATAAACCAATTTGCATTAGCACTCTACCATCATCCCCTGCTTTCATTTCAATTAACAGACCAGCAGGTGCTCTTTGCAGTTAAAAAGATAAGCTATCAAGGAGGAGGATGAATTTTTGGCTGACCTGTAGACACCATGGTTTGCCTGCTGATTGGGTTCATACCTCGCTGTACCAATTTCTGAGGTGTTAATTTAACTGTTCCACTCTGTCGTCCAGGTCTCGGCCTTGAAAAATAAACTGAAAAAACAGTCCACAGCTACGGGCGATGGAGTAGCCAAGGCCTTTCTTCGGGCACAGGCAGCACTGTTTGGATCCTACAGAGATGCACTAAGATACAAACCAGTAAGATGGCTTCATTATTGCTTTTTGCCCTTAATTTGTAATATCGTGGTCTCATTCTTTGCAAGGAAAATATGAAGTGTTTTATCCCAGTCTCAAACAGCCTGTCTTAAATCTTCCTCTATGTTAAGGATACATTGACAGTTTAGAAGATACCACCATCTCCTGACGGTGAGTTGTACTGAAGAATAAATAGTCATCCAAAGTCAGCTATTCTCTAATTTGTATCAGTTTTATAACTTATTTAGTATAAAATCAGATTGTATTCATGAAACTGGTTACGCACAGCTCAGCTGGTTTAATGTGGTGAAGAACTGAAGAGGCTGTGCCTTTCAAACTCTGTCATTTTTCACTGTACCAGTCCAGAGACTTCGCTGTGTTTGAGACCAGAATCTTCTTTCCTGGTAAACACCAGATATGGGTCAAACATGCATCTCTCATATTATATATTTATCTTGATTAGTCTTGGAATTTCGGAGAAGTGAAAACCCATTTCATCCCATAAGAACTTTTTTCTGATGTTTTGCTGGTACTCAGTCAGTGTGTTATGGACTTTCATAATTTCTGGTTTATGAGGGTGGCACATATTGAGCCTATTGGAGACCAAATAATTTATCCAACCTGAGGGATTAATTTCATCGATCACTCCAGATTATTTTCCTATAGTACTTGCAAACTCCTGGTAGTAGTTCCATTTGATAAAATGTACTGAGATGACATTGGCTAAATTGGATTCCATGGATACAATGTTTGTCTGATGAATTCTCAGGTAAATATGGAGATTTGGTAGGAGAAAATCATCCTCACTTGGGGAGTCAAGTTTGTAAAGCTGGTGGATGTTTGTTTGGGGGTAAGGAGGGCAATGCATTCTGTTGTTGGGTGGTTTTCTTTGATGGAAAAGGTCTCCAGATGAACCTTTTACTACAGGGAACATTAAAATACAGTATGGCACAGTCTTCCTTCTACGCAAGTGGTTCTCTTCCAGGTAACCTTTTTTGCCGAGAGCATTTTGCACACAAGGTATCTGTGCCACTGATGGATGGCCTTTGTTACTGAGATGGAATGTAACCCGTTCGGAAATGAAGTCGTGTTCAAAGGTTGAGTTCAGGTGTTTGTGTTTGGCAGTTTTCATATGATATGGAAAGCCAGTTTGCGTAGCATATTGAAATGGCTGCACTTGTTTTAAAAAATTGCTGGATTTCAACCCTTCCCCTACTTGTCTGCTTGATGTCTTTGGCTCTGCTCTGACCAAGAATAAGCTTTAGTCAGTCCTTTGTTTTGGTAACTGTTGAACTGAATGTGCAAGTTCTTTAGCATCCTGGTTTGCATCTCTGTTGAAATGAACTCTCCTTTTAACTGATTTCCATTTTATTTCAAGTTTAGCATTTGGCATATCTGAAATATCTACATTTGTACTACATTGAAAGTGCTGCACTATGCATCGTTTGACTGGCAGACATTTGTCAAAGTGACCTTTGAAGTCTTTCTTTCTGCATTATTTTCTTTTGCAGATTTATCTTTTTTTGGCTCCACTGATAGCACGTAGGAGAAGATATTTATGAAACCATTGTGGCCTGATTATTTTTTTCTAAAGACATGTTATTTCATAATATCTTAGCAGGCAGAAGTCTGCTGGCAAATACTAGCTTATCCTGGATTGATATCAACTTGTCCAAAGACAAAGCACATTTAAAAATAAATAAAAAAAGTGTAATGTTTATTTGTGCTGTGTTCACATTATCTTAACTAATCTAGGATTTCACAGAATTTTCTCATGATTGTTCAGCTCATTCCACATTTGCCTTTTGCACTGTGGATTGGGAAGCTCAGAAAATCAAATCACATCTGCCTGTATTAGGACTGTTTCAAGAGTCTCAAAACTTGAAAACTGTTTTGGCAAAGAAAATGCTTCTCTTTATTTTGGAGTCTGTGGTGCTAGGTCTAATAAGGTAATCTAAACCACAGCTATGGACGTTACATTCTTTCAAGAGCTCAAGTGGCATTCTTGAAGAAAATGTGTAGGGGCAATAATTAAATGAGTATTTTCTATATGGATTTGAAATCCTTTTGCTATAAATAAGCTTGTCATATTTTCAAAATCAAGAACTGAGAGGTTTTGGGGTAACATTTTGAGGATTGCAAACATCCTGATGAAGAATAAAATAATGTATTTGGCTAGTTGTCGATTGCTGGAAAGGTGAAAAATATGTTCAGGCGAACTGTTTTCCTTGCAACTGTGTCCTGTATGATTTTTAACTCGAAACATGAAACAACTGTCATTAATATTCACTTTGAGTAAAGAACAGCTTTAATAGTGTCTGTACTCATCCAACACTTCTCTTCACTCCAAACGCTGTTCATCACACTGAACACTCATTCTGTGCAACTGTTTGTTTTCAGCACAGGACAGATTCTCCTCGGTGTAGCAATATGTCTTGAACAAACGTCTAGCAATTATTGAAAAAAATGATTGGTGAAAGGGAAAATGGGAATCTTCAGGGGTCTTGGAAGGAGTTCATGGGACTCTGAAAGACCATATGGAAAATCTGACTACTCTAATACAGACAGGAAATATGACATGTAATAGATAAAGGTGATAATACTTTTTTGGTGTGTATTAAATGATAATAAAAAACTTAATCCAGTGAAAGTTCCCCAAAAAAGTAGAAATTGTTGGTTTTTTCTGATTTAGTCATGATGTTAAATTAATCTGTCAAACTGATATGTCTGCTAAGACTGGTTTTTTTGATATGTACAGTTTACCTTAGCCAATATTGCATAACAGGAGTGGATCTGCAGGGCAAAGCAGCCAATCTAGTGGGCTACAGTGTGCACAGTGTGCATTTCTGGCTCTGTTGTGGTTCTCATTTTAGTCTGGTGTTGAATGCTGAATACCAGTGACTAGCTGGAGCTCTGCTTTAATTCGATCCAGAAGGAATGCACCTCATATATGGTAGGTGGGGATGATTGAAAAAATCGCTTCAGTGTCATTATGATAAAAAAATAATCTGCAACAAAGTATCATCAGCAGAATGGTGAATTGTAATGGTTTTGTTGTACATGGTCTCATTCACATAGAGAACTGCAATCAGTTTGGAGACCTTGGGTGAAATGCTCTGCCAGGGGAATGTGCGTGGCCTATTTCGGGGGGGATTTCCAGCAGTGGCAATGAGGCCATTGGAATTATTTTGCCATAAGGAGCCCTGGAATACAGAAAGGCAAGTGGTCAGTGTGTTGTTATTCTCACCCAGCCAGCAGCTGCAGTGGGAGCCATTGTGCAACATCAGTGATCACAAATAGTTCTGATCACTAGAGCCTAACCCTGCTGAGGCGTTGCAGTGTTGTGGGATAAATGCTTTTTACATCATGTAAATTCATATACAAATCCAAATTATGTTTGTTGTGGGTTCTCACAACTTGGTCTTGAACCTTTTGTTGCTCCTAATTTCTTTGGGTGGTTCAGCATTTGGGGATTTATCATGGATAATATTGCATATTTCAGATTTCACAATTGCATGCATAGGTAGGACACAGATACAAATATGGAAATTTGTGCAATCTTGTAATGTTGTCATCAGAATAAGTGTGACATTGGAGTTTTCCTACCTATTTTGCTTTACACATTCTTCCTTGCATGTACATGGGCAAACCTTGCTGATGAAAGCAAAGACTAGTAAATTTTTTCCATTAATCATATGCAGTATTGTCAGTTAATAAAACAATATATGATATAAAGAATTCTTAACAAGGCAATATTCCCAATCTATGTCTAGAGAGGGAGAGGCAGATAATAGAATGAAGAAGTAATTAGAAAAAAGTAAGCCTAAAAGAGTTCACCATGATGGAGATTGATTTTAACATCGTCAGAAAAAATAAGCGTAGCAGAGAAGTTGTATGTTTCTAAGCAGCAAACATCTGGAGGAAATTCAGATGTGATATTTCATTTTGTATTAAAAAAATGGCAAGAAGAATACATTTCAAATGTACTTAAAATAAACAAAGCCTATTACTTTATGACACTTCTATTAAAAGAAAATTAAAAATAAGGAGCAGTAACTTATTTTCTGCCTTTGAAAAGTTGGCTTTTTTCCAAGAATTATCTAACGAAAGATGAAGTCGTTGAAAAAGATCACCTCTTTTAGGGAAAAAGTCCTCAAAGCTCTCGATGTTCAAACAAAAGAAATAAACCCAGAATAGCTTTGTTTTAAGTTATGATGGTTGTAACATCACTCATCAGAAATTAAGAAAAGAAGAGCAAAGGCTAATGTCTTGCTCTGGAATGCTCAGCAGTAGGAGTTCATGGTCTCATCATCACACCAGGGGACGAGATAACTTCCACTGCTGAAGGTAGCACAACCTGTCAGACCTCACTTTAATTGAATGCTAACTGGAGTGCTTTGGGCCAATATTGACACTGTTTTAAGCAGTGACGTCAGCAACAGATGCCAAACATTGCATGCAATATGCAATAAATCAAAATAATAAAATGTTTTATTGAAAATAAAAATATTTTGGTATTTGGAATGCACCTGAATTACTTGGAATGCATAAATAGTGATTGATTGTAATGGAGTTTCAAAATGAAACCTTTTGAGGTCAGGTGTCTCTTGAAATGAGCATTGACTTGTTTACCTTTCTCCCAAGAGTGAAGTATAGAAAGTACAGCAGAGTACAGAAGCAGAGTAATGAAATGCCAGAACATAGTTTGTGTATAAATCCAGAACCACCCAGTGGAATAAAAAGCAGAGTTATGACTATTTATTGTGGCTTCCATAAGACTTCTATTTTACATGTAAAATAAAAAAGTTAAAATATTTGTACTTCTTATTCAAGTTAAATAACACTAGATTTAGAAAGCATAAACATACCTTCTAATCTATGTTATTTTTCCTTTTAAAATGATCACACTGGTTTAGCTCAGTTTTCATGTTCCTTTGCGGTTTGTATAAATAGCTTACTTAAAATGTGAATGTAGCTTAGAGCAAGAAATTCCTGCTGTGTGTGGCAAGCTATGAAAGGGAAAGAAAATTCTATAGCAACTGTTGTTAAAAGGACAGATATCATGTTTGGGCATAGATTGTTTGGTCTGAGTATTTGCTGTCTACTTTTCAGTACAGAGTCCCCACTGGGTTTTGATCGAACTTGTTTTGAAAGTACATTGTAGATCAATACGACAGGGGCCAGTTGATGGTCTGGTAGTTAAATAGCAGTGAAGCATTCGTCCAAAACTCAGTTTCTAAAGGTAGTCAGCTGTATTTACAGAAACAAGAATGTTATAAGCTTTATATATGAAAGCATCTAGGGCTATTTTTGTTTATATTGATTCAATAATTTACTTGCTAAATAGCACTTCAGGAGGCTTTGTGTTTACAGTAATAATCTTGAAGATTTGTAGCAGTTTTATTTAGAAAATGTTTTTGTTGATCAGAGCCTTGAACAAATAAATAGCTCAGAGCTAATTGTGTTATTTAATTGTTTCATTAAAGTTACCACAGATAGCCTGAGAACTTTTGTGTGGGATTGCTACAGGTTTCAGTAGATTTTCTCATTTTCATATTGAGAGGTTTTAGGAGCTTTAAAGGTAGGAGCTTTAAACCTACTCAAATTTTTAAAGCAATCTCACAGTCAGCAGATTAAAATAACAAGGGTGGTTTTTGGATGTGAACTCTTTAAAGAACTAAATACATTTTCAGCAAAGAAATAGCTTTGGTTATTCTGTCTCTGAACTGTAGTGATAAGGGAACAGATGTGCCAGTGCATGAGTGCTTACCAGGTATCTGAAGCATCCAGTGATTAAAGGAAAGTATTTGGGAAAATATTACACCCATGCACTAAAAATGTGTGTTGAACTACCATATCCTGGTGTTCTGTTAGATGACTTGGGCAGGAGAAGTGCCATCGGGAAGCTGTCCGACTGCTCCCTCTTCCTTGGCTGGTGTGAAAGGGAGAGCAAGCACACCTGTTTTCTCTCCTGCTGGGAGACAACCTCTCCTTTTTACTCTTTCATCTTTCCCAGACAACTGGGGAAGTGGCAAGGGGAAGCAGGAGCTTAGTTTTTATTTTCCTAAATGATATATTTTGAAAATATTTTCTCTATTTAGTTCTAAATTTAATATTTGCTACTATGTCATGAGCCATCATCTGGTCAGAGCTGTACTCTCAAAAGCCTCTGTATTTCCAGAAATCACTTCTTTGTGTAACAACACTATATATACATGTAATATATGTATATATAAGTTGTTGTTTTAATTTGCTGCCTTGAAATGTTGTGGAAGAGCAACGGAACGGAGGAAGGAGTCTGCCCTCAGGAGCACTGTGTCTTATACCACCATGTCTCACTGGAGCCTATTCCATTTGTTTTGATGCACTTTGATTTGCTAAGTAGCTTGGAGTCATCTTAAGACAAGAGTCTTTAGGAGCTCAAGAATAGCTAATGCAAAGTGGGTCAGGAAGGCAGTGCTATTTAAAGTACCACGAACATTTCAAGCTATTTGGCAGATTCAGCATGTCCTGCATGTGTACAGTGTTCACCACTTACCTCAGGATAAGTAAGGGGAGTAACTTCGGATGCTTCTCCTGGAGTGACTGACACAGTGCTGCATATAAGTTTTTGATAGTATAAGAATAGGATTGTAAAATGACATCACAGCGTTCCTACTGCAACATTTCTTTAGGTCACACTTGAACCATTTAAAAAATGAAGTGTAAGGTATAAAGAACAGTTGAAAATGATTTAGAGCTGCTCCACCAAAATCATCCACATCACATGGAGAAAATGCTTTGTGACATTCTGGAAGCACCAGAGTGGGGGGGAAATGCATGAGGTGACATGTGCCATCAGAGTTAAACAGGGTTAGGAGCACAAAGCTGAGATGATCATGGGCATGAATAAATTTGTCTTTAAAGTGGCTTGCCAGTTAGAGCTGTTGTAAAGATCAGTCTAGCAGCTGGTTTTGACCTTTCTTTGAATGGCTGAGGTATCTCTTATTCTGCTGTGGGACTGCACTATAGATGTAGAATTTTCTGTGGTAGATTTAGGTGTTGCATTTTGTTGAATTCCAAGTTTTGTGTTTGAAAACTTTGGTAGTTGTTTCTAATCTAGTAACGTTGTTTTTGTAAACTTGAGTGAGAGGCTTTTTGGTGAAATCTGGAACAAAATGAAGGGAATGTGCCTCAGGAATGTCCAGTGATCTGTGCATATTGAGGATAGAAAATTTTAATGATGTTAGGGAATAACATAGAAGTGGATTTGATTGTTTTTAAATACTCTCATTAACGTATCTTATTTTTAAATGAGTGTTGTTTTGAGCAACCATTTTTTTTCAATGAGCAGTGACTTTTCGATGAATACTTGTTTATCTTCTTTCATCATCCAGGTGGTTTGGTGCAGGATTTTTGGTGACTACAGGCTATGCACTTTTCCCATGTGGGAAAGTACATTTTATTGTATTGTGTTAATGTTCAAACTTTTTTTCTATCCATGTTTCAAAAGGTTTGTAGCTTCTGTTTTGGACTTTTTTTGTTGTCCTCTAGGTCTGTTTAATTGCATGCACGTTTATCAAGACTTCTTGAAAGGGAATATTTGTACATATCTGTTAAGAAATAGATACATTTGTGATGGAGAATTTTATGTAAATCAACATATACGTATACTCTACATACCATCTAACTTTTTCTGTTTCAATTTTTTAGGGAGAACCTATAACGTTCTGTGAGAATAGTTTTGTGAAGCACCGTTCCAGTACAACTAAGCAGTTCTTGGAAACTGCTGTTAATCTTCAACTGTTTAAACAGGTATGAGAGGGTAAACAACCCATGTTTAATGATTTTCTCTTAAAACATATCTGTATTTAAAAACATTTTCCTCTCTGTCAGGTTATGAAACTCTGGGATGAGATATAAGTAGAAGTACTTTGTGTACAGTCATTGCACTTTTGGCTTGTTTTTAAATCTTCACTTATAGTTAAAAAGAGCAGTGATGAAACTGAACAACAAAATAACTCCAGGGTGCAGAGCCAGTGCAGCATCTCTTCAGAGCCAGTCAGCAACCCATCTAAACAAGGAAAACCATGGATGTCCCAGCTTGATGGTTGAACTTCATTTTCAGCTCTCTTGGCTCATGACCAAAGAGCTTAAACAACATAGTGCTTACTTAAATTGGACTTCAGTGGTGTTTTATTTAAAAATGGGCTCATACTGCAGTTGCAGTTTTCTTTGCTAGGCTCTCTGAAGTATGCACACAGAGAATGTTACAAGCCTGAGCCATAGGGGTGGCCTGAACATATTCTAGCTGATCTGTTAATGCAGATTTTGATTACTAGGGAACAAATTGTTGAATGTCTGGCACAACATAGTTACAGTTTGATTACAGACTTTTGAAATTATTTTTTTTCTTTGATTTTATTCTGTAACTCATTTTTTCCCCCTTTTCATCAGATGACTCCATTGAATCAAAAAGATGTTAAATTTATTGCTAGATTTTTAGGAAAATCGAGGAAAATCCAAATGAAATCAGAAGATTCGTAGAAGTATATATTTGCCTGCAAATTCCTGAAATGGTTGATAACACAGGAGTTCATGCTTAAATAATCTGGGGCACTCTTTTGAAGATATACTACCATAATAGATAAGGGAAATTCATTATATGTATAATCTTCTAATTTTCAAAAAAGCATTTGGTGTTAATCAGAGGCTCATGTCTAAAGTAAAGATTTAAAAGTAGAAGTCCTGTCAAAATATGATCAATAGGATGGAGCTCATTCAGTTTCACTGTGGTGTATGTTATACAATAAAAATATAAATAAAAATATAAAATAAGAAATAAGAAATCTGAAACCTTTTCAAGTATGATTGGGCTGAAATGGAAAGAAGTCAGAGATTGAAGTGTTGTTTACATTTTGTGTATCTTGGTGAGATAAGGTACCATGAAGCTTTCTTAATGCAAAGGTGCTTACAAACACTGTTTTTAAATTGTTGTCATACTACTAGTACTAAAGCAAGATCTCCAGCTGTAAGAAATAGGTTTTATTCCACTGAAATGAATGGGCTTGTCAGTGTGTCTCTGTACTTACCTATTATAAGTGTTCAATTAAGCAGAATAAGTTTACAGTTTGTTTATAGCTTGTTTTAATTTTATTTCCACTAAAGGAAATAATATACTTTAGAGGATTAGGAAATAGTAACAATTTTGATGATGTGTGTGGTTTAATAGTGGTAGTAGTAGTACTAGAAGGTTTTTTTCATTCCTCCAGTTCTTGTTGCAAAGGTTACTCCTACTTTTTCAGCTAATCCTCAGCCCAACTGCATCTTCTCCAGTTTTTCCCACTGACAAATGAGCTGTTTTCAAAGTTTTTTGTGTTCAGAGAGACCAGACTATTTTATTCTGTTATGGAGGGTCTTTTAAGCAGAAAATAGTTTGTGGAGGCAGCCTTAAACCTGGACCAAGCAGAAAGTTGGTAATTTAAATACACCCTTTTTGCCATAACTGACAAGTGAGCTTTATTTCTGCCACTTTATAAAATCCTTCCTCTGTTCTTTTTTCTTTGTAGGTTTTTAATCTTTTCTCTCCTACTTTAAAACATATTAATTCCTCTAATTAAACCACTTTTTCAAGTGTGGAAGTTGTAATATATTTTCACCAAAGTACGAAGAAATATCTGTCAGAATAAATTGTGGAGTTAATTTGTTGTGTTACTCCCATTCAGATTATTTTCTTCTTCAACATCATCTGTTTTTTACTTTGTATTGCATTTTGATGTGCTTCCTGTTTAGTGATATTCCCCAATGTATTAGCACATGCCAGTCTTTTGTACCAAAATCATTACCTGACCTGTAAACAGGATCGGTACCAGTGCTGACTTTTACCATGGCCACAGCTCATCTTGACACTTTTCCTGTCGTTACAAGCTCTTATCTCCTTCTTGAGCCACTCCTCATCCAACCTAAAGTTCAGGTGTACTGTTCAGGTACTCTGCTTTTATTTCCTAATTAGTGTTTTGAAATGCAAGAGTCTTTCCTGTGGTATAGATAAATTGCATTTCCTTTATCTAGGAAATTAATTGTCAAAGTGCCTGTGAGAATCAGTGTTTTGATAACTCATATATCTTTCATTTACTCATTTAGCATTTTTCTCCCCCAAAATCTATTTGTAAGCCTCATTAAATTTTTAAGGGCAAACTGACAGACCAGCACTTATAAAAACTTTTGTTTTTTTAAGTAATAGTACTGTTATTCTTCACTTCAACTGTGTGTCCTTTACCTTGATAGATTCATAAAATTACATTAGCTTCCAGATGTATGTGCTGGTTTTCTTAACATCATGTAGCAGCGTTGAAACTAGGGATATTTTGACTTGAGTTTTATTCCTCAGGTATTATAATGTTCATCTCTGTATCTTATTTTCATTACCCATATTCAACATCTTGGTCTTTACTGAGAATTGAGATGGGATATTTTTGGCAGGGACAATGTCTAGATTATATTTTAGCCTCCAGCCATTCTCTCAGACTTATAAATTAGGAAGTTAATTTTTATTCATGTTGATGACTTCACGTGTTTTGGAAGTTGAAAGGGCTGTTTATATATCTCTGAAAGAGAGTAAACCAAACTGTTTATGGAAAACATACATTTTTCCAGGAATTTGTAGAAGTAATTCATGCTAAATATGCTGAAATGGATCACAGCTATAGGAATGTGTGAAATCCAATTTGCTGGCTTTAATTTTGTAAAGCTGCCTTTTGCCCTGTATAGATTTAATGTTAAAACCCTGGTTATCATTATTCTTAAACTATTAGGATGTTTAATTGGATATTTTTCTTAAAAAGAAAATAACCATTATTTATGTGTTAAATATTCTTATTTCCTGATTAAATATGCTGCATGCGACAATTTCTCTTGAAATACCAGGCCTGGATTTTTCAAGAGAGTATGGGTTTGAAAAATGGAAGTAGAAAGATATAAATTCTATGTGTAATTCCACATGCTATTCTTTTGATGTAGCAGTTTAAGGGTAAACATTAACAGTAAATTACTCTAAAGTAATAACTACTACTACCACTACTAATACTTATCATTTCTTTTAAATAATGTCTCCAATATCTTTTTGCTAACAGTTCTCTTTGTCAGTATTTACATTAAATCCTCAAATTCAGTCAGTGTCTCAGTCTTCTGTTGATAGGATTTTACCAGATGATGAGTGTGCCCATAAATCTTACACGAGTTTATAGTATGGAATGAATTCATAACTTTCCCCAAAGAGATAATGTGTTACAGTTCAAAGGCTGAGCTGGCAGGGGGGGGTGTCATTGTTTGGGGTTTTTTTTTCCACAGCAGTAGCTAAAGGTGCTCTTATCTCTTTTTCTTACTGTGAAATAATCCAGTGATCCCACAATGGTCTGACCATGAACCAACCTATTTGGAAAAAAGCCAACCTGGAGTAAAATTAAAAAAATAGGAAGGAATTTAGACAAGGAAGAGAGAGAAATTATCTTTGTGTTTGCCTTATTCTTACTGCTGAAATTTTTGTACTCTGAGAAATTAGTTTTTTCATGTCACTAGTCCAGTCATTGACAAGCATCAGATTGGCACTGACACTGTTTGGATAATCTGTGGTAAAAAATGGTAGAGCCAAATAATTAATTCTGGTTGGTTCCTATGTACTGTTTAGTACCAGCACATAACTCATAATTCTTGCTAGAAGATGAACTGTGTATAATTGGATAAATGCTTTCTCACCTTATCTATCAGACTTGATTTAGCCTTTTCAAAACAAAAAGGGAGGGGTTACTTCTTTAAAGAATTTTAAACCTGTAACAATGTGCTTGTTATACTTCTTGAAGCCTGATAATTCTTAAAAAGAATATATTCATCCCTTCTGCGAGCTTTAATCATTAATTATCTAATTTTGAATGTTTTTGACACATTTAGATCATTTCAGTCTTTGTATGTAACTTGTCTGTAGATGCAAATCCGTGTAGTCATGCAGCTGTAACCTCTGCATAAGGACAAGTGCTGCAATATGCATCTGTAGATGCACCTAAATAAGGGTTAGTACTTAAAAAGACCCAAAGGGACAAAGAAGTGTATTAGAACTTAAAAATCCAGTGGTGTCAGTGCTGTACTGTGCTCAGTCAGGTGCAGAGGGTCTTAGGAGTCTGCCTTGGCATTAGGCCTTGCTCTGTTTTGGCACTTTGTGTTACAAATCTGTACAGTTAAGTGAAATTTCCTTCAAGTCAGCTTGAACTCTGCCCATCAAATCCATCCTGCTTCTGGCACCATCTCTGGAGCCAAGCCACAGCTTTCCTCTGCTGTTCACTGGATGGTCCTGCTGCAATTTCCCCTCACTCACTGTGTCTCTAGGGCCATTTCTCATGTAGAACACACGTGCTTTGCAATAGACCTCAAGTGGACATCATCATCTGTTGTTTCTTTGAACTGGGTGTGGTGAAATATTTCCAGTTTTTCTAAAGGGCCTTTTTGTGTACAGCAAGTTCTACTTCGTATTTATTGATGTCTACCCAAAAAGGGATGCCACAGGGAGGTTTTTGATGCTTTTCTAATGAAGTAAACTTACAAATTCACAACAGAGTATCAGGGATTGTCTCTGTGACCTTTATATGGGTATAATTACAAATCCAAAGTTACCATTTGTAAGGAAATAAATTAATTTCTTTTCATGCCATTAGGAAAATACAGAAAATATAGATAATTTACTTGATCTATATAAAGTACTTTATATACCTGCTGCTCATAATTACAGCTGCTCTTGCAAAGTCCATCTAATAGCCATATGTCCTTAAGCCATATGTTTTCTTGAACATACATATTCCATTATAATGAACACATTTAAAACTATAACACTGTAAAGCAGTAGAAGAGAAAACAAAGTGTGACCCTTTTTTTTTTTCCACCTCCAGTTTATTGATGGTCGACTATCAAAATTAAATGCAGGAAGAGGATTCTCTGATGTTTTTGAAGAAGAAATCACAGCAGGAGGCTTTTGTGGAGGTACAGAATTAATTTGTGTGTACTCATTGACACTTCTTCTTTGGGAACTGTTCAACATGATGTCCTCATGATGTCCTGTAAATTTTAGAAGTCATTAATCTTGTTACTGCTTCATTGTTTCCATTTGTTCTTGGAAAGGTTTTAGCCGTTAACAAATCACTACTGGGACACATACTTTTACGTGTCTGGTTATGTCAGTATATTAAATGAAGATATGTTTGTTTAATCCAGTAAAATAATTCTTACATTTAGGCAGAGGATGGGATATCACTCTAGTGCTCACGTTTATGTAATATGATACATTCTTTGTAAACTATTTTTAAAATATTTGATATTTTTAAAATATTCGTGGTGCTTAACTTCTAAATAGTTACGTTTTCCATAAGCACTTCTCTTTTTTTTCCCACTTATTTCTGCAGTGTGGAAATCAGACGGATTTCCTAAATGTTAATAGAAATTTGCTTTCTCCAACAAATGTGTTACTCTAAAAAAGGGAAAGTTTTTGTGGCTTTTATATATCATCTGAGAAGGGACATGGAAGTTTGCCTTCTTCATAAACAAAAATATTATTCCTCAGTTGTGTTCACTGACAATTGTTATAGTGCTTTTCACATTAACTAACCCATATGGAAGAGTGCATGCCAAATCCAGTCCTGATTATTGAAGGATTATTGAAAGGTTTCCTGTTAAAGATTTAGTACAGATCTATTGTTATTTGAGGTATTGTCATGTTTTAACCCCAGCTGGCAACTAAGCACCACACAGCTGTTCACTCTACCCCAGCCAAAACCAGCACAGGTATAATAGATGTTATCAAAACATTGGATCAACATATTCATGACCAGCACAAATACTGTTTTATGGTCCATTTTGAAAGTAGTGTAGAAGCTTCCTCAGTAGATGGAGGTTATATGATTTGAGCAAATCCAGCGTTGCATATGGCTGTTCACTCTACCAGACTACCTTTGAATGGGCACCCACAGAGAAACTATCAAGTGGTGCAGAGCCATCTGTACCTCCTGCAAAATACCTTTTTTTTTGTACTCAAAGTACATAATTGCTTTTGTTCAAGATTTTCACTGCCTTCTCCTGCCCTCTGTGTCTTGTGCTAGGATCTATCACATAATTTGTGGGGCTTTTTCTTGATTAAAGTGTGGTTAGTAATACAGAGATTTACTTCTTTCCTGCCTTTAACTTATGCTGCTCTGTAAACAGATTTGAGGCATTGTGCATCCATTATTCAGATAGGTGATGTCAGTATTCAGAGCTCGTTTGCTGGCTGTGGTTAGGGGTCAGGAGGCTGCAATAAAACTGCAATAGAAGTTAGATAAAGCTTGTTTCTTGGCTGTGCTCTGGCAGCCTATGAACCATGTCTCACCTGGCTCTGCTCAGGAGGGACTGCTCAGCTCTGCTATCAGTTCTCGGGTAGATTGAGCTGCATGTGTACTTTTCACATCAGGCAAGCTGAATATTGCCAGGCTGTGGACAAATTGCTTAGGGCACATATTCAGTATTTACATAACTGCTGTCTCATTATTGTTATGAAGTGCAGGGCTAACAATAGGTATGCAATGGAAGGTGACATTTTGAGACGCTAATGGGGTAGAACTATGATCTCTTTGCAGAGTGAACTCCCATCAACTTGATCAGGAAGCCCAAGATTTTAAAAAAACAGATGAAACCCAGATTTCAGAAAAGTCACAGAAAGTTAATGTGAGCTATAAGTGTCAAAAGGACAAGTGAACACATTTTTAACTGTAAAGAGTGTAATTTAAAACTACTAAGTCAAATTGAAAGTAATTCTTTAAGTAATCTCTTTTTAAATTGGCGTTTTTTCCCCATGTGCAAGAATAACTAAACCAGAAAAGAAAATTAAACTGGAAATTGAAGATAAAAACTTAAATTTCATTTTTTTCATGTTTTTTTTTAATAAAAGTGGTCAAAACTTATTTCTGTGTGTCTACATCTGAAAATAAATTTTGTCAGCCATCTTCATTACAGTTTGCACTTCGTACTTAAAATTTTATTGTCTCTTACATGTATTATTCAGTGAAAGTATTAGTTCTCAAGAGTTTTATGTAACTTTGCATACAAGAGTATAGTGATGTATTAGCTTAGTGCTTGGATTTTTTGTAGAATACATTAATTAAAGTAAATTGTAATCGTATGAATTTTACTCCAGTCTTTTTCTTTTCCATTAGTCTAATATCAATGGTGGTAGAATAAGGAAAACTGAAACAGTGAAAACGTTTGAAACTACAGCTTGGATGTGGAAAGAGTTGGTGTTAAGGATGCCACAATCCAGATGATATATTAATATGGTTGATAAGAATTGAAGTTATGAAATGTCATGTTAAAGAAAGTACTTATGGTTCATGCAGTACTTTAACATACTAGCAGTTGTTAAATTTCACCCTGTTACATGTTATTTGCATGCTTCCTTCTGTGACAGTCTGGGGAACCAGATCAAATAAGTGAAAAATGAGTTATTTTTGCTTATTTTGACATTCTTATTGGAGATAGGATCATAATGATTGTCAGGTTCTCTCCTCTCTAAGCAAGCATTGTTTTCACTTGTGCCATCATTCCTGAGAGTCTGGCTGTCTCAACATTGTTTGTAAAAAGTTTAGTGGGATGTGTGAAAGTGCCTGATATGCGTATAAACAGCTCATTTTTTTCATCTCGTTGCGAATACCTTTTACAATGATCCAGTTAGTTCTCAGGCATGTTCTAGGAGACTGTTGGCTTTCCACTAGTCAATGCAATAATTCTACCTAGGTCTTAGTTACTTGATTATTGCAAAGGTTAAGAAGTTTTGAGATCTCCTGTTAAAGCTCTGCAACTTCAGGGATATATGGATATGGTCCTTTTGAAATGGTCAAACTCTGAAACTTCAGCATTCTTATCCAAGTGAATGTCTTGTATGGGGTCAGTAGCAGCTCACAGTACTGGAGTATTCAAGTGACTGATGTACTCTAAAACTTTCTCAGGGGTCATGGCCCTAATCTTTGGTGTTCAGCTGAAGCCCTTTTAGGAAATAGTATTCATTTCTTCATCAAGTAGAATTTAATGTCGTCCTTCATGGTCAGTTTAGTGGCACAGTAGTCTTTGGTGGTCCTAGAGAAGCCAGTAGCTCTCACTTGCCTTTAGAGTTTTTTCTTTGTGAAAGAAAGTAGATATAGTTAAGAATTCAAAAGGATTTTTCCTGCACAGTGATACACAGTTGTACTGTAACTCTTAGACTTCTCTCTAGTTCTTTTTCCCTGGGACTGTACCTTCTGCATCCGTGTCACTGTGGGGCTTGAAAGTTTGCCCAGAGGGATCATTATGATTGAATGCAATTAATGATATTGTATTCTTTCCTTTGAGTTAGTGTTTTTCTTTTTAGACTTTCTAGCAGTATGATACCTTATCATAGTTTTAATTTCTCTTTCTACCTCAATTGGAATTAAAAACCTTGTGTGTTGAGAAAATAAGCTTTTACAAAGGAAATAGAAAACATGAAATAAGGGATTCCTGGGTTCCTTTCTTAGTGCACATGTATTCTTATCTTTACATTCCTTGTCAATCTGGAAAGAATTAAATTAATAAATAATCCTCTATGGGCATTTTTTTTGTGGGGATAGTGAAGAGGGCTGAAACATTTAAAATGTTGAATGTATGTTCTATTGTGTTATATTTTACATTTCTATTTCAGGAAATTCAAGATCTTACCAACAGTGGATGCATACAGTGAAGGTATAAACTTGGTTAAGTAGTTATACTGGCTGCCTTGTCCTTTCAGTCTTTATCCTTTTTCTTATATCTATGTAATGGTAAAAGTTTGTTCATTTGTACTGGAAATGTGTGTTCTATAATAAATAACTTGTCTATGGTATATGCAATAATTTTGTGGGTTTTCTTCTTGAAGATTTCAAAACTCCCAGTAGTCCCATACAAAAAGCAAATGGAAAAATGCATAAGGTTTTTCTCTCTGTATAGTTAGATTTCACTGCTTTCTGTATCATGTTACATTCCATAACTGTGAATTAGGTGTGACAGTACAATTTGGTAGGAAGTTTATCACTTCTAGTAAGTAGCAATTCTGTTAATATGGATTTGTGCAGTTTGGCTAGCAAAAGACCCCTGGTATAACCTTGTTATTCTGCAGGATTAGTAAAATATATTATTTTAGATTAAGAGAATTCTTGTGTGATTAAATGAGATAGTTCTCTCTGTGGGGTCAAAGTATTTTTTAGTTGCATAATAAATATGGTAGGAACACATGATAAATAGCCTTAACTTCTGAATTGGTTTTTGAAATGGTAACAGTGAATGAAGAACGAGAATACATCATTCTGTTACAATGCATTGATAAATGTGTCAGCCGTGGTAATGACGTACTGTAACCCCTGTGTGGCTGCAGACAGCAGGTTGGAGAGGAAACACAGCTGTGGTTGCTCTTACCCATTTAAAAGGAAGATTGTTACTTCTTCACGGCACACTGTTTATTTTACCTTGCTGTTGTCTTAAGGTTTGACTGGTGTTAAAATGTTGCTAAAATACATTTTTTTTTTTTTTGTGCATTTCAGAAAGGCGGTGCACTGATCAACACAGCAATGACCAAAGCCACTCCGGCTGTGAAAACAGCGTATAAATTTGTAAGATCGTCTGTTTGAAATAAATATTACATAAAAATACCGTAACTTCCTACCACCTCTCGTTTTTCCTGAATGCTTAAAAACCTAAACGTTTTATAAAAGTATTGCAGAAAAGTACTTCAGCCTTTAGAAGTGTCTAACTTCATTTGTTTTCTCATCTAGCGCTAGGATTTAGAGTTGATGCAGAGTCTTCCAGGTAGCTTATACATAAAAATAGACTTTTTCAAAGCATTGGTGTGCTGGTTTTGTTTCAGTTTTAATACACACTAGAAGCTGATTTGAATATCATTTAGCTATTTGATACACAGCTGCAATTTCACTTTGGCACTAAGTGCTGCACTGTTGAAAAGATGTGGTAAAGCATCAGTAATGTGTGCAGCAAATCATCTGCTCTTTTAAAGATGATGTTGGAATACTCATGTTTAACTGGACTTAATGCTTATACTTTTGATGTTAAAAGATCTTGTTTTTCAAGACTGTCTAACCGGTAAAACATGTGAGACTATAAAGGGTGTTATGCAGTATGGTAAAACAGCAATAGTATAAAATGAAGTGGAAAGTCTTTTAGGGTTGCTTTTTTAATATATGGGAAGAGAGTTTTGCCTTCCTTTTTGCTTTTCTAATTGTTTCACTAGTTGGTTGCATAATAAATAGTCCTGAAATAAATCAGAAAATCAGTCTAAGCTAGTGTATTTTCAGTGAAGTTTTCAAACAGAATTTTTAATTTTACATCACTTGAAAAACACAGCAGTCATGGAGAGAAACAGGTAAATAAATTATATATACTTCATATCCATGGACTCATTTATAATTTAAAAAATGGTTCATTAACAGGTTATCTGCAAATTATTCATCTTAATTTACACTATCTTAGACTGTGGTTACATGATCTTCTCTCAGCCTTCAATTTTGATAATTATGTCCTTGATAGTAAAGGTTCTTCAAAGTGAACTTCTGTATATGCCAGGAAACACTAGTAAATTTTTGAGGTTCCATGTGTATATGGTATTCATATTTATACCCCATTTGATTTCTTACATTGTTGCCCTTTATGGGGCCTGCTACTGGAGAAATGAAATATGGATTTCTTAATTGTTAGATAACTGGTTGGTAGTTTTGAGTAATGTGCTTGGTACCATCCCCCAGAGTTAGAACAAAGCACTCCAAAATTCATCTGAATGCTGTGAGCATGATCTGGAAAGTTTAAAGTGGCTTTCAGGTTAGCATCTGCTACATGGCACCCCATTGTGCTGTTACTGAGCTTATGGATGTATGATTTAAGGATCAAAAAGACTCTGACCTCTTGATTCAAGAAAATGATTTTCTTGTTCTGAATTGCCATGTACAGAAAACCATAGAAAAAATAGGTAGTTTCCAGATATTTATGGCCTTGAATATATTTTTAAACGTGCTGTTTTCGAGACAACCTTGAAGACTTTTTTAGTTTTTATCTTTTCTTCTATTAGGGTTAGAGTTTTTGGTGTTGTGCCCCCATCTTTTATTTTTTTCTTTCTACTCCTTCCTTCTCTCTCTCAAATGTTCTTTAGCATAAGAACATGGTATTCTGTATTGGAGAATATTCTTGGCTGTTTTCTATGCAACAATGATCCTTGTCTGCCTCTTTTAATGCATAGAGAATTTCCCCCTAAATAGCAGCACTATGCTGTTCAGCAACACTGGGCAAAATCTTCATCTGCATATGAAATCACTTCATTTCTCTTAAGATTGATGTTGCCCTGCAAGTTGCCAGACTGGAACACTGTAGCAGTCATCTTAAAAATCTTAGCATTTTTTCAACATGTTTTACTGCTAAAATGCCCTTTCAAATTTAAAGGAGCACTTCAAATAAAGCAGTGGTGTATAGGACCATACTGAGCCTGTCCCTAGTAATAGTGGAGAATTTTTGAGTGAGTATGTTTTCACAGCATTGGCATGCATGTGCTGAAAAAAATCCTTAAATATACAGACAAAGCCTGAATATAAAAAAATATAGTGACAGTGCATGTATGAAATTTGTCACAAAGGTTATTGCTGCTCTTTATATCACCAGGTGTTTAAAAAAAAAAAAGATAAAATAGGTATGGCATCATAAAGCGTGTTCCATGACTACAGCCAGTGTCTTGCAGAGCTACTCAAGTCCTTTTCTTTCTCTAGGCAAAAAACCAGGCAAGGCAAGGAATAAAAGAAGTGAAGAGTAAGTTAAAACACAAGGTACGTAGTGCACTTTTTACTTTCTTTCATTGCTTCCTGTATCAGTTTGAAGCTTATACGTTACAAATCACAGGAGATTTGTGTTTTTAATGACTTTTGAAATATGCTTAGCCCTTTGTTCAACAATACATTTTTCATAACGAGCCCTCTGGCAACTATCTGTCATTCTATGCATCCACTGAATAATCTCTTTATTGTTTGCATATTTTATCATAGAACAACAGAGGTCTTCAAAGATACATTAAGAGGATGTATGTTTTCATAAAGTTGATTGCTTTGATATCACAATCCCAGCCTTTGCTTCAAGCTGAGAATTTGAGATGGGAGAGTCTTGCAGTACAATGTGTTTCAGAAAGCGTAGTTGTCCGGTTTTAGTTTTTTAAGATTTTTGAACAATAGCAATATTTAGAGACAAATGAATAGCTTGATTAGAAAGGATGTTGTAGGCATTTTGCAGCTGCTTTTCTATTCAAAATTTTGTTTCCACATAAGATTTTTCTGTATGGAAAAGGAACCATTTCTTAGACATTTTTTATGCTATTTTAAGAAAAATTTCAAAAGTACTTGAACAATTCAACTTTTAAATGACAGTGTTGGTAATCCAGTGACTGGAAAAGCTAAATTTGATTTTTTTACTACAGATGGTATTTTCATGACAGTAATAGATTGTGGCAAGATAATTTTGAATGCATTCTGCATGCATAATATGGAGGGTATGTTTGCAGATAGTGATTATAAATAAAGGAATTTAAATCTGTTTTGTTGCATAGGAGAGTGAGGAAGAGTATGGAACTTGCAGTGCTGGTGCAGTACAGACTGTTCCCATCTACACATCACATTATGAGAAAAGAACAAGCTCAGAAAAACGAAGGCTGGCACAGGTAAGACACCTGAAACTTCTGTTCATGTTCACATGCATGTGGGGAATTTTTTTGCTACTTATAGGAGTGTTTTGGTGAATTTTTTTTTAAGATTATTTTACTGTCTGCGCTGATATAGTGTGATTATAAGGCTGTGTTTGTAGAAATACTGCTGTACTGCTTGTATGGGAAAAAAGTGCTATTTCTATTTCATCCTTATTGAGAAGGGAAAGAACAGGAGATTTATAGGTATGGATTTGGGATTTAGTTCTTACATACTGTTTTTGATAGAGGCTTCTCACAAAAAAACTCATTCTGGTCTATTCACAGATCTCTATTAAGCTATATTTTTTAGTTTCTTATGGTGAGACACAATAATTTTGTGTTTCTAATAAATTGTTTTGGCAGCCATATGGCCTTTAACCTTGCTCAGAACATTATGATTTATTATTTTAATAATAAGTCAGCTAGTTAATACAGTGCCAATGTCTTGGCTTTTGTTCTCTAATCCTTTCTATTCGAAATTTGAAGTAACAGGTGTAGTGTCTCAACTTTGGCAAGTGTTTTAATGTTTTTGGATTCAGTTTGACAGTTTTATTTCAAAGACATCAACAAAATAGGTTTTGTGACACTTTTTTATGCAAGTTATTACCTGCATATATACATATATTTAATATATAGGCATTTGGTTTTACATTGTCTTACTATTGCATGTTTTTAATGTGTTATATGTGGATTTTTAATGCCTGTATCTTCCTTATATGAGAATTAAATCTAGAAATTCAGTCCAACTGATCTAACAACATTTATTTTTTTGCTCTAGATATGGCAGTAATAAAAATCTGGATTGTCTGTGTAATGAACGGCACATTGTATTAGTTTTTATCAGTAATAAATATAAAGTTTGTGAAATTTAAGATAGAACTGATGCAGATGATTGCTAAATGATGGTGAAATTTTACACTGGTATTAAGTAATTTTTAGTGGGGTTATAAATAAAACAAAGACTTTCTCCTTCGTTGATGTGGGAGTGCTGCCCACTGTTATGTACAGGAGTCTAGGGATACAAAGGGATATAATGTACCTTGGTACAATTAAACATTTCTTTTGAAGGCATGTGTTCAGACAGAACAATTGAACTTCTGTATGTTTTTGTGTCCATACAGCTGTATAATGCTAAATCCTATAATCATTGCTGTTCCTAGCAGTTGTCTTTTAGCTTTGGAAACAAGGCAGGAGTGCAGATCTGTCCGTAGCTGCTTGCACATGTACACATGCATGTTAAGACACATACATATCCATGGACATAAATGGGGTTTATTCACTACCAAAGCATGTAATAACAGCCCTGTGGTTTTGCCCTGCAGCAAATGAAGGTCCCTTGTTTTCTCCCCAGCACTTGTCCCACACGTCACGTGAACCCAGTGGGCAGGAAGGAGCACATGGGAATTGCTCTCCAAGAACTCCTTCACCCCTCGCTCACACCATTCCCTCTTTTTCCTCCCCCCCCAAAAGCAAACAAACAAAAAGGTTTTTAAAAAACAGTAGTCTGCTGTTGCTGCTCTTGTTTTTGTTTTTATTCTTTGTGTTTGAATAAGATAACATAAATACAGGTTCTTTATTAAGGAGTAGTGATTATAAAGTTTACATCCACATAAACATATATATTTGCATTCACAATGCATATGTGTGAGAGAGACAGTGTCTGATCTAGTACTGAAACTGCTGTTTAAAAGAAGTGAATTTCAGAGTGCTTTGTGCTCGGATTTAATCCTTTTTCTCTTTATCCTGCAATAACTCTTTATCCTGCAAATGAGCCTCTCCACCCAGATTTCTGAAATGATGTCCATGAGTGTCTGTATCAGTATAAGGATAGTGCTAAAATAGGGGTCATGAAATTTGATACATATTTAAAGTAAGGACCAGAGATTGATTAAGTTGTTATGTCAGTGTACTTGAATGTCACCCCAAAACCTAAATAAACAACGAACAAAAGAGAAAGAGTGCTTTTCATAGTCATCTTGCTTCCAAACAAGAGGCACCTCTGCACTTTATTACTATTTCCTCCATACTGAAACATTTAGAAAATTGTAAAAATAAAGAATTTGGCATGACATTTTATGTCATATCAGATGCATGCATTGAGCTTTTTGTTCTCCACTTCTTGCAAACAGTTAAATTTAAATACTAACTGATATATAACTGATATATATACTGATAAATAGTACTTGAGGTGCTGGAAAACATATTTATTTTGAAAAGTTGTGTATGATATGAAAGTTTGCTTCACTGAGAGAGATTACTTTAAAAATTGGGTCATAACAGGATTTTGGGGTCTGAGAGGATGTTTCCTTTACAATAAAAAGTGAATCTGCTTTTACCCCAACAAACAGTAGTTTATATATGGGTCTGCTAATTAGTACGGTTATTTCCTGTTTTGTTGATGAGGCTTTAATAAATGTCAAGGGTACAGCCATGAAGATCTCCCAATTAGGCTTTGCGTTTGTAAAACCCAACCCCTTTGCTTTTGTGTGAAGATGACAGTTCCAACTGCAGCCTCAGCCTAACAGGGCTCAAGGGAAAGGATACTTCTCCGGTTTTATTGAAAACAAGGCCAGTTTGGCCCAGGGAGAATACCAGCACTGGTCACAGTGCAGAGCCATTTTTAACAATGAATATTTACTAAGCTTTATCACTGCTGTCATAGTGGCTTTATTGTAATTTATTTTCCAGATAGGCAATAGACTTAAAAAAAAATTAGCAGTAAATAAATAAATAAAAAAGAAGTATAGCGTGTAAAATAGCTGTCAAAACCTAATCAGAGGATAAATAATTAAATGCGCTATTGCAAACTGTAGTGATCAGTTTGCACTCTTATAATTTGCATTTTGGAAGTCTTTCCTTAAAAAACAAAACAAAACCCAAAAAACCAAAAACCAGAACTGAGGGGAGTGCACTCTTACGTGCCCATGTGCATGCGCGTGTGCGCACGCAATTAATCTGTGCCTCAGATGAATCCTTCTATCTCTGTAATATTCATTTGAGCTTCCCCTTGCTTAGGTTCGCTGTTCTAGGCTTTTTATATGTGTGCGAGCTTAACTGTATTGCAAGTCAACATTAACAGATGGATTGCCCTAAGCAAGGGAAAACCACAACAACAAAATCTAGTGAAAGTGGAGGATTGAAGCTTTTTATTGTTAAGCCTTATTAAAACCTTGGCATGTGCACTGCTGTTAACTGTTTCATGCCTAGAGCTAATAATATCTCTCTGGTATGTTTTATCTCTTGCATTAATTAGGTATGTAGAAGGTGTAAGAAATCACTGGCTAAAATTTTTGAAACAGAAATTAATGCAAGCATGAGATCGCTTCGGCACTGCAGTATCTTCCCAATGATGTTGCTGAGTTCCTTTAACTATTGATGAGAAGTGCTCAGTAGGGCATGTATTAGGCTGTGGTGCATTCAGGTTTTGCATAATCTGTTTTAATTCTGTTTCATTATATGCTCCCAGGTAATGCAGGTTTCTGGGTATGTGGGGGCCTAAATACAGTAGGAGCTCTATAAAATTGTTCCAAATTAATATATAATTAAAAAGAAAGTGTGTTTATTATGATCCTGGTTAGAATGCCCAGAAGATATCAGTTTAATGATTATGATCTTTGTAATTTTGCTGTTATATTAGGTGTTAGGGTAGCTTATTGAAAATGGAGCATTTCAGGATATCAATTGTCCTAATGTATTTCATGGCTAATAAAACACTCATGAAAATTTGCAGAATACCAAATAAGAACTTCCAGTTCACTTAGCAATTAGTAAGTTAGCAATGCCCCCTTGTCTCTAAGGAAATGTATGTAATAGTATGTGCCTAAAGGTACTACAGGTATCTTGCATCTGTAATGAAAATGGGCATTTGGATTCTAAGTGTGGATACACCAGGAATCCCTGTGTGTCAGCGTTACTTTAAATGTTCCTATATCGAAGATACCAAGTGAACTGTTCGCCATGACTTTGCAGGATCCAGATACAGTGACTAAGAAGGTTTTAAAAACACTTTTGCATAAGGTGATAAAAGCCAAAGTAGTCTAAACTTTTTTCTTGGTATACTCATATAGAAGAGAGCTACCATTTTTTAGTCTTTTTTTTTTTTTTTTTTTTTAAGCGCATATTGCAAATGGAGCTTTTTCACTTTCATTGAAGTATATCCTAGTAACTATACAATATATAATTCAGCTTGCAGTAGGTATACTTGGCATCTGTTCAACGAAAATAGCAAGTGCCAAGCAGGAAGATGTGTTCAGAATAACCTTACCTTCAGGAGTGCCCCATTTATCAATATCCGTACAGTGGCCAGTAAAATAAATGACATAATCATTAGCTACAAAGGGCTTCTAGTAAATGATTATCCTCCCAACCTGAAAAAGGTGGTGAGAGTTCGCTATTCTGAAGACTTTTTTTTTTTTAACCAGTAATGTAAGAGAGGAGATAACATGCTTGTGATAATGCAGTGCTGAATACATTGAGTATTCTGTATCAGATGACTGAATTTCTTTTGGAAAAAAAATCCACAAACAGCCCCACAATGATTTCAGAAACATAAAAGCTCTGATTAAGGGCATTTACCTGTATTTGTATTCAGATAATGTGCTTGAGATCACATCTATGCCTTCCATCTACAGATAACACTGATTATGTTACTAGAGGTCTCTTCTACTCTCATTGTCTAAAATATTATAAATTGACAGATGTCGTAATGTAAGAGCTTTTTTTAAATGTAAATCACGTTTTGTAAATACAAAGTAAAATACAGTTTTGAAGTAAGCTTTGGTTGATCAGCAAATTCTGATTCTTAGCTAATGTGTAATTTGAAAATATTGTAGATATCATTAGCTTCCTTTAATTTGGAAAAAAATCTTTTGTCTTGGTGTGTCAAGTAAGATCTCTTCATTCTGCAAAACAGTCAGATTTCCTTTTAATTAAAAATGAAAAAGCTAGGCAGCCAAAATTCAAATTGTAGATTACGAGAGTGCCCTCTCGTGGCGCCGGTACCTTTTCGAAGAGGTGGAGGCACATGTATCCTCTGCCTCGTGCAAGCCTTGCTTGTTACAATAGCAAACCTCTCAGAAATCAACCGGTACTTCCTCTATTTTAGTTAAGTGAAATAGGACCTGGATTTTTTGCAAAGTAAGCATTTAGATGCTTTTGTATACTTTTATATTATTTTGTATACTTTATATTATTTTGTATACTATATATTATTTTCCGGAATAGGGAACAATAAGCTACCAAGGAGGGGCAGAATTACAAGGTTGCTCACTGCCCCACCACCAACCCTCCCTGTTAAACAGAGACAGTGACATTCTGCAGCAGAGTTCTGCTCTTCCTTCTGCACCCATAAACAAGTGTAAACCTTGTGGCTACTTGTCTCCCAGTTTTGCAGTAAAACATCAGTTGAGAAACCTCTGCACTGATTACCATGCTTCCAGTTAAAACAAACAAACAACAAAAAAAAACAACCTAAAGAAGTTAGGATAATGGCCAGGAAATCACTCTGGAATTTTTTATTACCCTGTGACCATTTTGTGGAATGCTTGGTTTTTCAAGGCAAAGACATCAGTGTATCTACCTCTGATCTTACTGGAAGAAAACTTTATACAAGCAAAAACTTCGCAGGTGCTTTTCCTGACTATTCATGCCCCCTGCTTAAGTTTTTTTAACAGTCTTTCTGAGGGTCTTTTCTTCTACAAACAAACAAACAAACAAACCATACTGGTATGTTTCCAGTGTTTCCTTTTTCTGAAGAATATGGAAGAAAATTACTGTCTCACAAAGTATCTTCAAAACTGCATGAACCTTTCTGTCCTTAGTAGTTAATTTGAAATAACCAAATTAATTTTTTCATCAGGAGAATTTAATAACATCTTCATGTAACAGTGTTATCTTCTGCTTTCATTTGCTGTGTATCTTCTGTCTTCCATGGGTCACATTTTGGCTCCCCCAAAGCAAGGAGCCAGAAGAGCTGTCAGACAATGTTTAGGACCTGCATCCCAACTTCCATGTTGCTTTTGCCTTCTAGCCTGAAGCACTACTTTACATCTAAAACTTCAGCT
The DNA here is from genome assembly GCA_013397135.1 of Pachyramphus minor. Taxonomy (NCBI): domain Eukaryota; kingdom Metazoa; phylum Chordata; class Aves; order Passeriformes; family Tyrannidae; genus Pachyramphus; species Pachyramphus minor. The sequence continues at coordinate 469,922 of VYXB01007791.1, read as the reverse complement.
CTAGTACTGTATGTTCCCTAACCTTTTTTCCCTCTCTATAATCCAGTACATAAGAATGAAAAAAAAAAGGGGGGGATAAAGAAGTTCAATTAAAGAAAAAAGTTTGGCTGGGGGCAAAAGGAGGGAGAATTAGAACAGACAGGAAAAGTCTTTCCTACAGGGATCTCAGCATCTCTGAATGTGAGAGCCCAGATTCAACCAGTCTAATTTTAGACACTTCTGAAATGCTGAAGTTGTTAGTGTAACTGCAGTGCTGCCTTAGGCTCTTTCTGTAGTAAGTGGGGAGAGAGGGGCATGACCAAAGGGCAACTCAGCCCACCTAGAATCTAGACTGCATCCTGATGATGCCTCTGTCCTGCTGCTAATTTTCTAATTTTGGCCCTAAAATATCTAAAATTAGTAGCATCCAAATTCAAATGCCAGCCATATTCACAGCACCTTGCAGAGGAAGACCTTCTTTGTTGAGCAGAAGGCTCCTACGGGTGTCACACAGGAGGAGGGGACTCCTCTTTTGTAATTCTTCTGGTTGGGAGCCTTAAAGAGTCCAGAGAAGTGCTTGGGGTCAATATTTCTGTTTCTAAGACACAATCAACTTTTCCTTACTAATATGATTAGTCTGTCTGTTTTCAAGCTCCATACAGAGCTTCCCTCAGATAGGTTCTTCCACTCTGATGGACAGAGTTCCTGAAGTCTGGACATACAGAACATTTGTCTTTACGTTCACATCCACATTGTACATTTTAACTTCAGCATTTTTGATAAGTTTTCCTCTGAGAAAGTCACACTCGATCAGCAAGCACTGCTCCCGGCAGGGATACCGTGCCATAATTCTGCTGATGTAAGGGTATGATGCCTGTTTTAACCAAAAGATAAATTTAACCAGTAATCTCTCTTTTACCTGCTTAGGAATTGTATGTTCCAACCAGGCAAACTGGGATTACAGCTCTTAGGATTCATTAAAGTCACACACTGTGTACCTGAGTTAATTCCAAGTCTCTCGACTTTCCTGTTGCCTCAAACCCGTGTTCCCTTTTCTGCCTTTGTGCATGTAAACATTTATGTGGCTTTGTGCATATAGACACCTGATTAGTTTTTCCTTTTCTGATACATATATGTTCTTCCTTATCTTCCTCTCCACTGTGACCCCCTCAATGCTCCATTTTGTCATTTTCCTTCCATCACTGAATGTACCTGGGACATTAATAAACCATCAGAAGGCAAAACAGGTGATATTTTTCTCAGTTTTTGTGACTGGAAATTCTACCTGGTGAATCTGATTCTTAAAATCATCCACACACACAAAAAAAAAAAAAAAAAAAGCTGCTGGCTTCAGTTGTTGCAAATGGCACTGCAAATCCCCACGTCCTATTTTAAAAGACTAACACTTGTGCTTGCTGCCAATTAAAATGGAGCCAGGCTGCCTTCGGATGGTGCACTCTTTGCAGCTAGAATGATGTGTGGCATGGTGCCACGGTGCATCATCAGCTGAAAACAGGCACTTCAGCTAAGAATAGCCTCTGTGCCATTGAGAAGAACGAGTGGGATCTGGCTGCTCGGAGATGATGCCTGACTGTGGGCAGTGGGGGGCCTCGGGCTGATTCGGGGGGCTCGGGCTTCCTGAGGGAAAAACCACCTGCGATTCTTCAGGGAAAGTGGAAGTTTCCTTGTTGTTTCGGAGAAAAACAGAACTATTTCTGAAAAATATTTGCAGAAGCATGATTAATTATTAAAAATTAAAAGTAGTGTCACAAAATCCTGCAGTGATACCTTTGTTCAGGTATCCCTGCATAAAATGTATGGAGCTTAGAGTTGAAAATAAAAAATGAAAATAAATAATTATTGTGCTATCCATGACTAAGTATCTCAAATGTACCACCCTTGCTTATAATAAATCCTACCTCAGCACAGATATTAGTGTTTCCTTTAACTTTGCCATAGTCAGTGCAGGTCTCTGTGGTATTACAGTGTAATACTTATCATTTCAAAGTACCATGCCTGTACACATATTTCTGGTTGTCTGTGTCTCTAAACAGATTTTGGGGGATTTCCTGCTCTTGTAGGCTCTTTGTTGTCACAGAAAAGAATTTTTCTCTGTCATTGGGCAGCTACTTCTTTTGTCTGTCTGTGTTTCCCAATCATTTTAACAGGGTTGCAGAATTGATGATATTTTCATGCCATACAGCTGTGGATGTTTCCAACCACTTTATGTTCTTTCAAATGCATCATCTATATCTGCACCTATTAAAGCAGCGGTGGTCTCTTTCCTAGGAAGGCTGAAGCTTTTTTTTTATATTTAACATTAATAGGTTTTAAATTTTACTGAGTCCTGTGCTATAATAATAATAATGTATATGTGTGTGTGTATATATATAAACAAATATGTCATCTTAGGTAATTTATATCAGAGCATTATTGTTTAGAAATTGTACTTCTTTTTTATCTCTCCTTTCCTTTTCCTTTCATTAGTCTCAGCTCTTGTGGAGTGTAATGTGAAGTACCTTCCTGTGATTCATCACTTTAGGTCACAGTGTTTAACCGGAAAGGAAGGCGACAGGTTGTGCTTAACTAGAAAGTTTGACTGAGAGATCTTTTGCTTCCCTACTGGATGGAGCCCTAATTATATCTGTGATTTGGTTGTAGAGGAGGTTGGGTAAAATAAAATACTGAATCATAAATATGAGCAGACTTGTATTCATTTTGCTGAATTAATAATCTTAAATTTGTAAGAAAAAGGAAACAGTACTTCATAGATTTAAAACATTGTGTGTATTTTAATTTTCTTGAAACTTTATATGTGTTGATGTATGGAGTAGCCAGTAAATGTGAAATTGTATGTGTGCTGCCATTTATCAAAAGATTATTTGTTTTTCACTTTGAGGACAATTAATAGCAGCAGCCTTGTTAAACTTCCTGCCTTAGTATCAATCAATAAGCACTCATTCCCAAAAGCTGGACTTCTGAAAGGTCTAGCATTATATAAAAAGCTGACATTTCAAAGATTGACTTTCATGCCCAATCAGGAATGTAAACATCTTACACTTAAATCCTTTTGCTTTCATGTATTTTGGCATTTTCATGCCAAAGCAGTACATTTTGTGAGGCTACCAAGCAAGCAGAAGAGACCAGTTTAAGGACTTATTCTCACTTTATTTGGTTCTACCTGTATTTATATTGACAGCTTCTTCCTTTCCTTATTCCAGTGATCAGCAGTTGCTGAGCTCTGTATAGGTTGCAGACCACTTGCACAAGGAGATTTCAAAGCGGGGCAGAAAGCAGAGAATGTATAAGATGTATATAAAAAAGGATATATAACCTCATGCTGTCTGGAGTTGTTCCTTTGCTGCACTTTATAGGCTTGATGGTTCAGCAGTGGCTTGTGGAGAGTGTGAGCTTGTTGTCTTTAAGTATGTTGAACTGTCTTACATTCTGAACAAGATGAGAGATGGAATCTCGTGGTGCAGTGTGCCTGAAGATGAGAAGACTTTAAAACAAAAGTTGAATCCCTGTTTGTTTTTTTGGTATAAAGTAAATACATTAAATAATAGATTTATTATCTAAGCAGAACAAGTTGGAAGAAGCAAAACAATTGAGTAGTTTAAAGACGTTTTTTCCTTTATTTTATAGAAAAAAATGACAGCAGTCTATTAAGACTTTATAAAGTTCTGGTGCAGCAAGAAAGGAGTGTTGCCATATCATTTCTTGTGGTAATAAATTTAAACGGTCTGGTTGTTATTAGAATGCTAATCAGGAAGGAAGCAGAAGTCTGTCCTTTTTTCATAAAGAGGTATAAAAAAGGTTACACACTTCAAAATGTAGAAAAGACAGAAATTAAAAGCTTAAATAACTGCAAACAGCAGGGTACGTCAGTAATGGAAGGACTTCTTAAATGACTCTGACAGCTTTTGCAGGTGCACGTACTCTGTCACTTTGCCTAGTGGAACACTGAAAAGGTTTTATGGCTTTCCTTTTGGAATTTATTAAGGGCTCTTTCTTTCTTTTTCTTTCTTTGCAAAGTAGTCTGGACATGCCCCTCCCTTGCAGTCATTTTTATTACAGCTCCTAGAGGAAAGTCACCTATTCAAAAACATATGTTGCTTGTTGTCTCCGTGGCTGGCTCACAGAGCTGTAAATGCTGGAGAAGGTTGTTATTTACAGCCAAATATTTTCCTTTCCTTTCCCCCATTTTTTTTCCTTTGTATGTAAATCCCATTTTATTTGATTTAGTTTTGGAAAGTCTCCCCGTATAATTTTATAATACAGCCCTAAACATTTAAATTGGTAACAAAAATATTTTTTCAAATACAGATTCTGACCATCAGGAGCTAGAAATTCTTGGTTTGGGGGAAGATTTTAGGTTTATCAACATGCTCTGTTATATTCCTTTATATGATTTTATTCTTGCTTTCACTAACACTCTTGCATAATACTGTCTGTAGATGCTCTAAGGGGCCACTGCTATGCCTGTGGTGTTTGCTGAATCTAATGAATTTTATTCAGTTCCTGTTTCTCAAAGACATGACTTTTTTTCTTTTTTCCCCCTTTTTCCATTTTTTCTTGAAGCTTAATATCCATGCTCTTTGAAATATTATTATTTTAACAAATCAGCAAGAGTCATATTGTAGGATTTTATTCCACTGACAGAGTTAATTCATGTACAGATGAAGTGTTGGTTTTCATTTTGTTTTCTGAAAGTTCTCAATGTTTTTAAAGAACCTTCTTCCCTGCAAAATCCATTTATGTTAGTAGAAGTAAATGTGATGGCAGCATCTAATTTTGCTGCAAATCGGAGGGTTTTGCCCTCCAAGAGCTAGTTCCAGGTTAGAGCTTTGATTACAATGAATGTTATGTCAGAATTTTCTTGGGGAAGTGGTTAATTTCCAGTGTTATAGAAACAAAGTATTTTAATTGTCCCAGTGAAGATAAATACTCAAAGCAGCAACTTGTCAACTGAAAACAGTGACTGTAGTTTTGACAGTGATCAGTAAAATAGCTAAGTAGGAGTTCCAGTTAAGACAGAGTGGTTAACCTCTCTTCAGTTGCAAGCAGGAAAATTATAGAAAGCAACAGTGATGGGAATGACACAAAGAATTCACAAAACTGTGAAAGAGTTCGGAATAGTTTATTTCTCTGCCTTCCATCCTATACCTTTTGCTCAGTATGAATCTTAGGGTTCTTTCATGGACTTTGATATGCTAATAATTCTCTCATTTTCAACTATTACTTGGTTTAACACATTAAGAACCATATGTTTCCTCTTTGAGGGTGAAGAACTATGGAAAGTGTTATCAAAACTTGCTGCTTTAATTAAATCCTCTCTTGTTGAACAGGAACAAATGTCTCAGTCTATAAAGAATAAACACTGAGACATTCCTGAAAATTATGGAGGGGGGGAAGTTACAGAGAGCGTCCTGGTCTATGTAGAACACTGACAACATCTGTAATAGGGAACATACTGAAATCCTCACAGTACAAGGTTTTCAAGCTCCTTGTAGTCTCAAATTAAGGCCATATTTCTTCCCCCATCAGGGGTTTGTTGTAGGTTTAGGCATTTGGTGAACTGCATGATGAGATGTGGGCAGTAGCACTTCTTTTTACTTGCTTGATTTTCCTCAAAGTTTTCCCTTTGCACAAATTCTATCCATATGTCTTCAAATTATGGGTGGTTATCCAAGGTTCAGAATTTCTTCAGTGGATTGATTGCCTGTGTAGTTAACGTTTGCAGGTTTTTGATACTAAACAAGTATGAGATGTATAGTCCTTAAGACAATCATTTGTGAAGCCCAAGTGACTAAAATTCCTGAGTTAAATGTTCTGGTCAAGCGAGAGAATTTTTCCCAATTATTTTAGAATTCCTTAGCCTGATTTTGTTTGCTAAATAATAATGGGATGTAACAGTCTAGTGAGTACTCCATAGGGTTTTGTGTAAATTTGCAACACACGCAAAGTCTCCGTGGGATGCTCTGAGTGTACATTGAGTTAGCTGTAATCTACAATAAATTATCCTGCACAAAGGCATGTTTAGTGCAAAGTTTTTGATCTGGCATATTAGTTACTCTGCAATCCTGTATAACACCTTAACATAAACCTATATATGTCCAGAGACTCCTTTTCTTGTATTTGCTTCTTCAAAAGTCCTTTTTTCTTCATGCTCAGTAGACCACATCAACCAAAACTTGGCAAATATTTCTGTCAGAAAGTATTAAACCACAGTGCTTTTTGTGATATACTTTCAAGAAAGGGTAGCTAGTAGAGCTGAGTGATGCTTTTCTTCCAGTAGCCAGTTTTCTGCTAATCAAGGCTTTGCATAAATAATAAGGCACACCAGGCTTTGCATAAATAATAAGGCCCTCCATAAGCCATGAAGAAAAATTGTTCTCTTTAATTGGTGATGCTTGAGGACTTCACATCCTCTTGTAACAACCTTTACAAGACTTGGTCGATATGTGGTTTTCCTCATCAAGTGCTCAGGAAGTCTTAATGAGTAAAGTGGCAGCTAGTTTCCAAATAAGTCATGCTGAAATAGGAAAAAACAAACAAAATTATAATGCTAATTTTCTGTCCTCCAGACTCGTTTCAACCAACGTCTCAGTAACCAGGATTATGCCTTGGATGAAGATGATGATGATGAAGTGGAGAGAACAAGCAAGTAAGAAGCCTGTTTAGATGTGTATGTATGTATGGGAGAGAGGGTAACTAGTGTTACTTAGCAAAGTCAAGTTCAAGTGACGCATTTTTCTCCTGTCCAGGCTGGTAGGTTTATTCTTGGTCTAGATGATGTCAAGTAGTTTAGGATTTAAATCTACTTTAAAAACAGGGACAGGCTATTAATGTATTTTCATTTTTTTCGGTGTCTAGAAGAGCTTGATGTAATCCTCAGTCTTCATAGACTCCAGATAAAAAGACTACTTAAACAAAAAAACAGTGAAATAATATTCCTAAACATGGTGGGCAGTAACCTCAGCTAATCTGTTCTTTAAGGCTTGTTGTTATGACAAGAGTTTCAAAGGGTCTGAAAGAGAATAATGCCTTGTGAGTTTTAAGTCAAGCTCTTGCAATGTGAGAACTAAAAAAAAAAAAATCGTAAGTTGAGGCTTAGGCTGCATTGAAGCATTTTCTGAGTTCATGAGTTGGTTTTTCATAATGAACCAGATAGGTTTTAATATAAACCAGAAAGGATGCTGAAAGCAAAATCAAGCAGCTTGAGCTGTGATGCAGTAGGGAAGAGGGAGCTACTGAAGTGTTAAAAGGACGTAATGAAAACAGTGAGCCATGGGAAATATTCCTTGTACCAGTATTCTGGATAGACAGAGATAAGAAAGGACTGTGGTAGACTGGGGGTCTGAGGTACAGGTATCGCAATGAGCAAGAGAGAATTTAAGAGCCAAAAGCACCAGTTCTCTGTGCAGGTAGGCAGTACTCCAGTAAGTCTGGTCATGTGGTGGAAGAATGGTTTCAGTATGAGAGTCTTTCCATTGGAACCAAGTGTGTGGTTAGGCCAGGAGACAGCTAATGGTAAGTGCATCTCCATTGATACCACACAGCTATGTTTAGGAAGATCCTTGAGCAGGAAGAAAGTCCAGGTTTATGTTCCCTTTCAAAAGTCTTGAAATGCATTCTCCTTTCAGATGTGACTGTAATAAAATTACTTTTAGGTTGCTATCTGATGAAAAAGTTTTTGTTTTCAGGTTATCGTCAGAAGACAGTGAAGAAGCTTCTGCTTGCTTTTATGATAGTGATGGTTCTGGTGAAACAGGAATAATTCCTCAGCATCAAGGAGAAATGGACTTGCTTGGGGAGATCCTGGACACACTGAGCACACACAGTTCAGATCAAGGAAAACTCTCAGGAGCAAAGAGCCTGGATTTCTTTAGGTCAATGGATGACATTGATTACAAGACTGCGGTTAGTCTTCTGCTTTCATTTGCAAAACAACACAAGTCCATTTATAGTGGAATACTGCACTTGTGGAATCAACAGCATGCAGATCAGACACTGCAGTATAATCCTTAGAATTGCTAGTGTGCCTTACTACGGCTGTGTAACAGTACACTCATGCTGGTCACTGCATGGTGGTTTTTCACCAGCCAAGAAATTGGTTACACCTTTGTCCAGTTTACTAGGTCATCTTGGAATGGTGTTTTTCCCTTAAAATAGTAACCCACATATGTACCTGTGAATGGTATAATAATTTACTTAATCAAATAGTTTAGTATTACATTTCCCTGTTCAATCTGGTATGCCTGGAGAAGGGTTTAGTCTTATTTTTACGCAGTTTAGAAGGTATTTCCATTTTCACTTTGCAGCCTTTAACTAGTCGTAGTGATGTGGTGATGTTTCCATCTTAAGTCATGGAATCTATCTGGCAGTTGCACCCAAAACACTGCTAGAATAGTACTGCACAGCTTTCTAAGAGGGCTCCTTGTTCCTTTGTTAGGTAGAATGGTGTTTTTTAAATAAACTTTGTGTAAATAAACTACTTGCATACAATTTTAAAACCCTCATCAAGTTACTGCTGTGATATTGGCCAAAAAAATATTAGTGCTTTTGAATTCCAGTGCATATCAGCTGTCCAACATTTACTTTTGCTGAAAGAGATCCTATAGTAGATTTGTTACTGGAGCAGCAAATACTGATGTAAATGCTTATAAAGCATACTATGAGTGTCACGCAGGGGTTAGATTAATAAGATGCCTGTTTTTGTTTGGCCAAAATACTTTAATATTGGAAGTTGGTATAATTAATTACTGAAGCAAAGAGGAAGTGCCATCTGGTTTTAGTTTTAGTCCCCCTCCCTCTCATATTACGGGTACAAACCAGAAAAGTGTCTTTATTCACTTTCAAAACTGCTTGTGCCAAGACTGAATAGACAGGGAGACAGAAATCCTTCCTCTGTACCAAAGGTCATCCTTAGGATAAGAGACAGTGTTCAGGTGAGGAAGTGTAAAAACACTTGTTCTCACGTTGTGTCTGGGATTGTTGTTTTGTAACACTGAACCCCAAAGGGAATCCATGTTTTAGGAACACATAATATCCCTCAGAGTACTTTTGTTTCAGAAATGCCAGTGTAGAGATATTTCTTGTCTCTAAATTAACTATAAAAATGTTTTTTTCTTTCAGAACAAGTCGAATGCACCTAGTGAGAGCAACCTTACCCTGCTCTGCAGCAGTGCTAATGATCAAGCAGAGTGGAACCTCGGCCAGGATGACAGTGTCCTCCATGGGAAGCAGCTCCCTCCATCACCAAGGAAGCAAGTTTCTTCTGGTGGCCAGAGAGAATCTCTCACAAGGCTGGAAGAAGAAAAGAGTGACAAAACCCTCATTAATGACAGGATGGACACCACTAGTATGACATTCCCATCTCCAGTACGATCAAGTGCTCAATTTACTTCCCTAGAAAGTTTCAAAGCAGGTTATTCTTCCTGTAAGTATGCAAAGCGGAACGAAACACTAAGCAATACCTCAGAAGATCAGCTCCCAGGAAGTCTTGCTCAACATCCATCCATTCTGGTCCCTTGGGAGAAAGATGGGAAGGAAGGAGATGAAAGTCCGGAAGAGGGTGGTCTTCTTCAAGAAGTGGTGTCGTTATGTAAACTGAGTTCTGCTTTTCACTATGGTTTAAATATTTCAAAGGATAGCTTATCCAGCAGTAGCAGTGGAAATAAAACGTAAGAAAACTATGAGAAGAGAAACTTGACTCCCATTAGAAGTTAAAGGGAGACTACTCAGGACTCCATATAACTCCATATAACGTGATAACCAAAAGATGAAAAAGGAATAAGAGATCTAAGTTATGAAAATAATTCTCTTCAGTTGAGTATGCATTTTCTGCCATTGGGACATCTGCTTCTACGTTTGCTCAGTTGATTTGTTGGCTGTAGTTTGGTCCAGAAAATGGAACTAAATATATGAATGCACTCTTAAATCAGGTACTAGTTAGTCTCTGTGTTAAAAATACAGCAAGTGTATGGTGCTTCCTAGCATTTGCTTCCTCTAAGCAGCAGTAAAAGTGTCACCTAACAGGTAACCAGGTTTTGAAGGTACTCTATTAATCCCAGTAAGCATGAAATGAACCAAGCAATCTTCATTTGTCTGAAATGTACACATGTTAATATTTGTAATGAACAATAATTGCCTTAATCTTTTGAGAAGAGGTTTAACTGTCTTAGAAGATGAATGCAAATCTACAAAACAGCAATAATGATTTTTCCGTGGCAGGAATTTGCTTCAGCAAAGGTGGGGGGGAAGGGACTTATTTTAGAATAAGGAATTTCTCGTGAATATAACTTGGAACTTACTCCAGACTAAAACTGTGGCTCTGTCTTCCAGACTTCAGAAAGGTAGCGCATGGTTTTCTCTCTTCTATAAAGTACATGAAGCGCTGAATTATAATGTGACGTTTATCAACTTCTGTTTACAACTAAGACACTTTAAAGACATATTATCTGGTTTCCCTAGGTAGACTATTTCACCTAAAAATTTTCAGAAAGGAAAGTTAAGTGGAATTGATAGATTTCTATTATATTTTATTTTCTACAGTTTAATAGTTCTAAAACTGATTTGTGCCTAATTTGTAACACTAGAAAACTAAAATTACAGATTCAGTTTGATTCTGCATATATCCAACTCTCATTTTAGCCAAGTTGAACAACCAAAAATCTCTTTCTAAATTAAGTGAAGGAGGATAAATGGAATGTATTTAGAAAAAGAATTTTTGCTTCTTCTGGCAGTGTTCCTGGGGAATATTTGGATATTAAAAGTGAAATTTTTTTATTCTGTATGGACCAGCTCTTTTTTTTTTTTTTTTTTTTTTTTTTTTTTTTTTTTTGTTTTTTGTTTTTTTTTGTTTTAGTTTTATTCCTCTTTTCTTTTTCCACCTCACCATACATACCTTGGCCTCCACAGTAGCACAGGACAGAAGAGACATTAGATCAGTTTTGGCAGATTGGAATTGTCAGCTTTGAAGGATATTTGTGGTACTGTTGGTAGAAGTAGCACGTGGGTACAAAATGAACTCTGCCTGAGAAGCATGTTCTCTTGCTCTTCTAAGTTATGTTAGAAACCTTTTTTCTTTTGTTCTGTCTTTGGCACCTCAGTATTTGTTTATACTTTGGTTTCCCCTTATGTATTAACATAATATGTTTTGTATTTTTTTAATAACAGCAAATGTTATTTGGCAAAATATTTTGCACTATTAAAAATTGGAAGTATCATAAAAAAATAATTAAAATCTTTAAGCTTTCCAGGTGGGTTGGACCAGGTGTCTCAGGTGCTGTTCCAATGACAAAACTGCAGACTATCCTTGTCTAGAGCTGTTATTAATAACTTGGTAGAGGGCATTCTTCTCCCTTGCTGGTACTAAGTATTGCCCAAACAAAGTGCTGCAATTGTGTCTAAGAGGAGGCAGGCAACAAAAGGTTTTTGTTGTTGTAACACTTCTCATTTGTTCTCATTCATGTCCTTGGTGTTCAGTAGATGAGAATTTCAAGATTTACCTTTTCTTTTCCTCTGCATCTGATATGATGTTTCTGTCCGTGGTTTCATCTAAGTTGTTTTATTTTCTTCATTTATTCAAGATAGTAAACAGTATTAATCTCTTTAGGATGAAAATAAAGAAAAAAAAAAAAGAGAAATTATGACCATCATTACTTTCAAAACCATCAAACACCTAAGTCCAGGAATGCTGCCAGAAAATGGTTTTAAAAAATGACACTCTGGTAGAGGAATAAATCTTACTGGCTTTACATAGGGTTAGGCACTGAACAAATAATCACATAGGTTGTGCCATTCTCAGATTTGTGGAATAAATATGGAAGCTGTGTGAGGCTGCCAGTATTCTTACAGTTGCTGTAAAGATCATAAAATTGAAAGTTTGATAGTGGAATCTTTCCAAATTGGGGCATTGTAGCTGTAATTCACTGTTACATTGAGTGAAAATGCAGGCTGAAAAGAACTAAACAGGTGAAATAAAAGATGGAAGGTAAAATTCAATTTAGAATTATTTTTATTTCAGTCAAAATGGTTCTGTGCTTATGCTACATTGTTTCTTTACTATTTACAAAACCCGTAGTGTGTTTACAATTGTTAAATAGTACGTCTTTTTTGGTTTTGAACCTTGTATGGGTTCAGAAATAACTTAGTTTTGTATGTATGTTGATTTTAACTGTAGGTACATTTTTTACTCTGTAATATACAGAATCTTTTCCACTTACTATCAGTGATCTTTGAAAAAGGCTAATATTTGTGCCTTATTTAAATAGAATTACCAGTTACCAAATAGATAAGAGTCCAAACTGATATTTCTGGTTCAACACTCTTGTTCTCTGTCCTGTGATAATATAAAACTGTTTATTGGCTACATATACTGTATTTTTATTACTGCATTGGGTTCTATATTAAGATAAATTGTCCAGGTCCAGTACTTTTGGCAAGTTTTATACTTATATGCTTTTTATTTGTGGAATCCTTCTAGTGTCTTTGAAAATCATCAACATTCATCACCAGCTGCTGGTGAGAACTGAATTCTGCTCAGTCAGAGCTCTTGTGGTCTTCTTCAGAGGCATCTCTTTTCTTCAGGATTTCAAAAATCTTCCCATTTCTCCTGTTTCAGGGGGATACCGGGTCATTTGATAAGCTGTTACTTACACATAGGAACAAATTTCTGATGTGGAAAGTCAAACTAGGACTTGAAATTAATGTTTTTGAGTTTGTTTTGCCTAAAATGAGCCGTATCACTCATCTGGTTTGGGAGGAAAAAGTAAGGGCAGTAGAAGGAGAAAGGGATTCCTGGGTTGTTCCAGTGGGATGTGGCAAAGCAAAGCCTGGGAGTCCACAGGAGGGATAGTAACTTGGAAGAAATGCAGATTTCAGTTCTAGCTCAGTTAGTGTGATTCCAGCCCAGTCATGTAGGCTAAAGTAATATTGCCTAGGGAATTAATCCCCTGTGGGAGTTGCAGGCCGGATAATACGTTGTCACAGTCAAAGCCTTCCCGTTCATGTGAGTGGAGATGTAATGTGGAACACAGTGCAGATATCCAGGGAAGGACAGCACTGTGGATGCAGAGGTGATCCCTACCCACCCTCTATGCATGCAGAGGGCAGTCTGTGTAGAATAGGCAGTGGTTTGCTCTTCCATCTCACGTATTTGAGCATCACGTAGTTCTGAAAAATAGACTTGTTCTGAAGAAAAAATGTAGTTGTAGAAGTTGTCATAGAACTTGTTGACTGAAGCCTTCATTGTCATTTAGCATTTCAGTGGTGCTGCTGCTGTTGGGGTGGGATCATCAGGAACTCTCGGCACTGGCTGAAGTCCCCTCTCAGGCATTGTAACACAGACTTCAGGCAGAGTTTTAGACAAATGCTGAGTGTTTCTGAAAATCCCACCCAATCTATTAGAAGAGTGTTTTAGACCTCAGAAATCTGTTTTAGATGTCTTGTGAGGTTTTAGGATGAGCTAGTTTACAACCTCATGTTCTTGTAACCAGTGTAAAGTCTAGGCAGAAGAACAGTTAAGCCAGGTTTTTAAAACAGCTTCTGTTTATCCACCTACAGTCAATCATATTCAGTCCTACAGAACAATCTTTCATTGGTGCAGCTGTCTAATGGAATTGCTAGGAGCATCTAAAATATTTTCTCTATGCATGTAAGTAATTAAAGAAATATTTCATGCAATAATCAAAGTGCCAGCATGAGGCCCTTTTGCAAATACCCCCCTGTGTAATACTGACTGTACCCTGTCCTGCAGAAGGGAGCCCCTAACCACGGACCTCCCTGGCTCTGCAGGGAGAAGTGATGGGTGGTCTTTATTTCTCCCTTGGCCCCAGCCTCTAGTCCAGTTGCTGTGAGACTCCAGCCAGTGTGTTCCCAACAGCCTGACATTTTGGGCTAAACAAGTGTGGCTAATAAAATAACACCTGAGGCAAACAGCTTCCTTATTGCAAAGCTCAGGATGGTGAGGGCTGTCTGTTCCCATGATATTGCAGTAAATCTTTGGAGAATGAATGTAGAAATAAATGCACCAGCAAAATCAGTATGAATGGTGATGTGACTTGTCTTCAGTAACTTCTTTGCTGCTATTAGGTGTGTATGTTTTAGCCAATTGCTGTTTACTTGTTAGCAGAGTCTGAGCTGACTAGAACATGTCCTCATCTTCACCCCAAGAGCATGGACCACAGCTGGCCTGGAATCCATGTTCTTTGGGATGTTGAAAATAAAGAAATGGAAAGGGATGATATAGTTTGTTTGTGCAAAACCTTCCTTGATTTGCTTTGTAATACCCATTTCGCAGTTTTAGTGAGTGGCCAGTTGAAAGTACTTGACAGGTCTTTCTGAAAGTTGCTTAACTTATGCTTCTAAATACAATTGCCTGATGAGTCCACAGCCACCTCAGTCTAGAGGACCATCCACCATCCATGAAAGTTGGCAAGGCTGTTGCCATTTTCTGCTGGGTTGAAATATGAAGCAGGTAACACAGTTGGAAGTTACTCCAAGGTTTACTGTAGTAAAGGGTACTCAAATAAAATTGTACTATTACTTAGGTCAATACTAACAACACTTGTATTTAGAATCCAATAACAGTATTAGCATTTGAAAAATAAGTTAATAAGTTGAGTTCAAGTATGTTGACATTTATTATGATTCTGTGTGAATTAACTTTCTGTTTCTGTTAAAAATAAGAGAGCTACTTGGTTGCGTGAGGGGGGAGGAATGTGTTGACTTTCAAATCTTCAGTGAATTTTGTGCAATATTTCTCCTTATTTCAAAGTGATTTAGTAGTGCACATCTGCTTTTAAGCAGATCCTTGAAATGGTATTTTTCAGAAATGTATAAAATTACATGTAGCTATGAAATATGGTTGTATGATAAAAAGATGAAGAAATATATTCTAATGAGGCAAATGTATATTTCCAATGACTGGGAGTGATTATGGATGTCACATTCTTTAGAAATAATAAGACCTAATCCCATGTTTGCATACCATTAGTTCCAGGCAATTCTTAAAACTATAACCTGGTTAAATTGAAGTAGGGTTAAATATCAGAATTTGTGCTGTTTAGTTTATCATTTGATCACTTGTTTATCATGGACAAAAAGTTGAGGAGTTAAGCATTGCTTTCCAGGACCAGCAGTGAGGTGAGAGTTCATGCTGATGACCACAAGAATTTGGTTTGTGACATCCCTAATTATCATAAGTCATTACTTAAAATATTTACTAATGTTGCCAGTATCCTTTTAATTTTTTGTAAATTTATTTCTTTGTATATTGATGTACATTTTCTTTTAACCTTTGGTTTTCCCTTAAGAACTTCTTTAAATTAATATACTTGAATGAGGCAATAAAGCACTGTGGAAGAGCTTGGTCTTGGTGCAGCTTGCACAGAAGCACATCACGTCTGTTACTTCATGATTTTTGAGGAGGAAGAGCAATTTAAAATGCTTGCATGTTTGGCAAACTGACAATTTGTGTTAGTTACTTTTAAATCTGTGTCAGATATAATGAGAAATGCCTCAACATGGAACAAAGCAACATTATATATCCTGATAAGGTTTTCTTTGTCAGAATATTTATTTGGTGACCTTTGAAAACCATTCCTGACAATGCCCCGGTTGTAAGTCTTTAATACCTGTAGGAGAGGCATAAAGTACAGGACACATTGAAATTCTATTCATAATTTTAATTTAGAGATTTAAAAAAAAGCCACAAACCAGCACTGTCCTAACAGTTTTAAAAATTTAGTTACTGACCTCTTTTACAAAATTAGAGCCAAATCTAAGAATTTACTCCATGCTTTTGCACCTTCTGGACTACTGTTCAAAGTCATCTCGAGAACTGTATTTCAGACCTTGACTACTGTTAGTAGTGCACTGTCTAGATGTAGTAAATGAGCTGTGATGTGTGGTGTGGTTTGTTTTTTCTTTTTCCTTCCAAAGTTTGTGACGTCAGTAGAAGTTTTTGGTGAACTCCACATTACCATAAAGTGCCCAACACTGTACTATAAAATAAAATTTAACAGTATCAAAATTCCTTGGGTGATGCAGGTTCTTGTTTGGTGGGTTTTCATGCTTATCAGACATAAAGGTTAAAATGATACTGTATTATATTGGAAGTTTTTCGCTGTTGAATGATCATTTCAGTTTCTCAAATACAGAGAAAGCAGAGTGTGTTTTCTCAAATGCAATTGATTCGTTAATTAGTGCAAATGTTAAATGGTGATGTCCTCTGAAATTCCAATGGTATTTTGCATCTTTAAAAAACTTTAGCTATCATTCCTTTTAAACAACTTTTCTTGGTCTCTAGATCTTTAAGTTATTGCCAAAAATGTAGGTATATTATTTTATTTAACGGATTAATAAATTGACATATTAAGGAGAAATTACATGCAGACTTGCCTTTATCCCCCTCCTTCCTGCTGGTGGGGAGAGGCTGATGCAGAAAGCACCTCTTGGCTTTGTGGAAAACACGAACACGATTACTTGTAACTTAGGTGGGCTAAATAACACATAAGTGGTGGGTTGAACCTGACTGGTCTCTGCTGCTCCTTCCTCCTCACACTCTTCCCCTGCTCCAGCATGGGGTCCTCTGCAGGCTGCAGGTGGATCTGTTTCCCCATGGATCCCCACGGGCTGCAGGGGCACCGCTGCCTCACTATGGTCTGCAGCACAGGCTGTAGGGGAATGTCTGCTCTGGTGCCTGGAGCACCTCCTGCCCCTCCTTCCTCATGCACCTTGGTGTCTGCAGGGATGTTCCTCTCGTGGTCTCACTCCTCTCTCTTGGCTGCAATTGCACAGGGATTTTTCCCCTCTAAACTGGGTTATCCCAGAGGTGCTACTGAGCATGGGGGTGGGCTTGGCCTTGGCCAGCAGCAGATCTGCCTGGGAGCTGAGTGGCATTGGCTCTGTCACATATGGGGGAAGCTTGTGGCAACTTCTGACAGGAGCCACCCATGTGGCCCCCTGGCACCAAAACCTTGCCACACAAATGCACTGCAATGTAACACAATAACACATCATGAATATGTTATCAGATATGGCTAAGGCTTTTATTGTAGTTGCTTCACTCATTTGTTTAATGAGAGTGTATAACTGTTATTCAGCTAGAATTTTCCATTAAATGTTTATGCAATATATTCTGATCTGTTATTCACTCTTCTACATTAAAAGCATTTTGATTTCTTATGCAGGCAAACCACAGAGGCTGTGGTTTCAATATTTGTGTAGTCAGTCCACAACTGATGAAAAAATTACAAATTATCTTGATACAAAACAATGTGGGTGTGATTTTAACACTTGCCATTAGGTTTGTTCTAGCTTACTGCAGCCGGTAGAGTGATACCAGCTGAAATAATCTTGCAGTTATTTCTTTGTTTTTCCAGGAGATATGCCCACATTTATTCAGCTATTAAAATGATACCTGTGAAAGTGAACTTTTTTGTCATAGATCCAGATTATGAGTCAGTGGAGGACATTATAAAAGCAATTTTTGCAGAAGGAGCAACAAAGTATGAAGATGAAGTCTTTCAGGTAAAGTTGACCTACTTTCCTTAGTTTTTTATCTCAGGGTACTGAGAGTGTGCTTGCAGCTTGCCTTCTGTGGATATTTCAGTTCAGTAAGTTCTTTCAAATCTGGAATGAGAAAGGATTGAAGAAGAGGAAGTAATAAAAGAAGATAGTCAAAGTTAAGTTGGCAAATTTTACACAGGTGATGCAGCAGACACTCTGTTCCTGCGGATACAACAATACCAAGTGCTTGTGAAAAACTCTTTCAGAGGAGTTTGGTGTACCAGCCACATGGTAGCAACCTGTGTATGAAAGCTGGCTGATGTATTAAGAGTTGTGTTGTTTCCCTCATTTGGGGGGAAAATGCAGCTCAAAGCAGTATCTTACTGGGGACTTGTTTGGGAGGAGAAATCAGAAACGCTCCTATTCATTAGTAACTTCTTGGTTGGTTGTGCTTCACAAGTGAGATGAGAATTGCTTTTGCAATACACTTCCACACAGTGCAGCTGCAGCCGAACCTGAATGATGGACAAAACATTTCATTTTCTTCCCAGAACTCACTGTATGTTAACCTCATGTTCACAAAATGAAAAGTAGCTATATCAAATTCATGGGTTTAGATATTTATTTGATGTGACAAGCACTAACAACAACAACAACAAAAACCTGAGCAATGCCTGGAGTGTTGTTGTGGGTTTGCTGGTATTCAGATAAAGCAGAGTTGAGTCAGTCTGCAGATTTTCATCAGTCAGAAAAAAATGCTAACAGCTTCTTGCACTTCAAAAGCCCAGAGGCTATCAATCCTGTTAGAAATTCTGTATGAAACATAAACAAGTACTAGTTCTAAAAGCAAAGTTTGGGAAGCACATTTGGAATGTGCTATGGGACTTAGATCATTTCCTTCCTTTGGCTGCCTGTTTCACACTCCTCCTGCAAGTCAAAGGACTGGGCTCCTGATGGTGTACTGCTCCACTAATCTTTTGGTTTTGGGTCCACTGAAACTTGGGGAATAAAATAGCAACAAAACCCAACATACAACACTGAAAAAGAAAGGTGACCTACAAAGAATCTATTAAACTTGGTTGCAAGCCTTTTCCCTTTAGGTCTGTTAACTGGTTTTAATTGTTAAGTCCTTCAAAATACTCAGTTTCATGGATGAGACACAGTAAAGATGTATTCTGCCATGTAGATTTTACACAATGCTCATTTGCCTACACAAGTCTGTTTTTCAAGTATATATAATTCTATGGATAACTAATATAAGGTGGGTATTTTTTATCCTGGTACAAAATTAGTGCATTTGGTTTATCTTAAGACAGTTCCTAAATGGTGAAGAAGAGCATTTCTATTGTGTTCAAGATGGGCAGAGGGTGCTTTTAGCAGCCTGGACTGTTGAAAGGCCAAGTATTAAAAGTCATCATGTGACCTTCAGTTTTTATCCTTGACATGCTCATCTTCAGCATGTCAACTTCCACAGCCCAGTTTTTTCTGGAGTGGTTTAGCATTGGTGACTTAAATTGTGGTAGATGAATTCTGAGGCTCTGCCTTGAAATGTGCTTTAGAAGTCGTAGATACAGCAGAAAGCTGGGGCCCCCTGCTCCCTGTGTCCTGCCTGCAGACCTCTGCTCAGTCCCACACCACATTGGCTCCACTTTCAGTAATACCCCACTTCACAGTATCAGCTGTTTTCTGTTCACTGTTCCTTTTAAGAAAATAACCTGTTAATATAATACCACCTGTTTAGCAATGAGGAAGATTATGTACTAAAATGTTCAGCTGAATAATACATACAAACATCTGACATTTGGCCTGCTCTGAGAATAGGCGACATGCTTATTTAACGATTTGGAAAATGTTAAAATGGTGAGGTAGAAATTAAAATGTCATTTTTAAAATATTTGTATTTAACTTATGTGATTCAGTCCTATTCTACATTTCCCCTTGGCATATTCGTACTGGGGGTCATGGTAGCAGTCTGACACTGCGGATACTTTGAACGATATACTGAACATTGTTGGCATTTCAGTCTAATTAATTGCATCCTATTTTGTGATTTGTCTTTGGTCCTTTGGGTTGCTGGCCTAGGATTTTTTTTTTTAACCTTTTTTTTTTTTATACTTATCATTGTCTCATTTTAAATGTCAACAGACCAGTACTTGTGTAATTGTTTTTTCCCCCTTCTTTTCTCCCCAGTGTCAGAAAAATTGAGAAGTGATTTCTATGTCTAGGCAGGCTACACAAAAGAAGTATATCCTGGGACTGAGTGACAAGCAGGCTAATCCAGTCTGTGCAGGTCTTGAGTGGTTTTCTGGCCAGTGGTCACTGTTACCCATGGTTTTGAACTGGAAAAATCTTCTCTGGGGCTGGTTTAACCACTTGTGCCAGCACTGGGCCACCCCAAAAGGCAGATCTGCATCTTCTCCACTGGCCTCATTTCTCATGCAAAAACCTGCTGGAGCCTCCTTCTCCCTGGAATCAGGTTTAACACAGTTGTCTATGATCCTGCCACAGATCCCTCTAAAAGCAAATGCTTGGCACTAGGCTTGTTCAACTGGACATTGTGGGTTCATACACTTCAGAAGGAAAGTGTCACCCTGCTGATCTGCTTTAAACAACCCACTCTTGACATTGGTATGCCCAAGGGAATATTTAAATCTCTGGAAGAGCTGCAGCCACTGACACATGAGGAGGCATTGCCAGAGATGGAGGGAGAACAGTGCACCTTCATGGCCTTCTGGTTTGCTTTTTTTCCTGCTTTGTCACTGGGATCAAGGTTTCTGCTTTTGTGGATGTTTCTTGGTCATTGCAGCCAAGGCATGAAGCAATGTTCCCACAGTGGTGCCTGCAGGCAGCTGGAGAGGAGAGCCTTGTGCTTTTTCCTCTGAAATAACACCTGGGCTTCTGGTTGGCCCTGAAGTGGCTGCAGTACAGGCAGGATGCCCCATCACTCTGGATGCCCACAGCTTGTTATGTGGGTATCCTCTCCCTGCTTGAGGAGAGTGAGGAGGTGACTAGAAGCAGCTAAAGCTGCATTTACTTCTTTAAGCTGTTTTGCCCTTGTAGGAAAAATGTGGAAACATTCCGCTCATCTTCCCTTCAGACTTACACATTTCTAGTCTGCCTAAGGATTGTGAAATCCCTTAAGGGCAACAACACCTGAAATTCTGTTAGCCTTGTTCTAGCTGCATGGAAGATGTTTCGTTGTTTATTTTGTGGGACAGAAAGCAGCCCTGTAACCCGAGGCTGCCCCGCACTGTGACTGCTTGGGCATTGCAAACACGCTGCGGGGCCAGTGGCTGCTCGTGCAGGTGACAAGGGCTGGGGGCCTGAGTTAAGGTTGCTGGGCAGAGCCTGCTCTGCTGCTGTCACTCCTCCTGAATTTCTGCTGCCAAGGAGGTTTAGCGCAGGTGCCAAGTGACACTAAGTGAGTTTAAATTGGAAACACACATTTTTGTCAGCGCTAGTTATTACAATACATGCCAGTGGAAATTGCACTTTTGCTGGAACTTACAGGTGAAATCTGGAAGGTCACACACAATATTGAGCTGAGGAAAATGGCATGCTTCAAACAGTGCCATGAAGCGCATGGAAGCAGATGAAGGCCAGTGTAGTTTTGCTCTGATCAAAAAAGATGATTTAAGACCGTGATTTGGACATGTCTGCCTTGCTGGTGTTTGACAATGTTAGGTGAATTGCTGGTGAATGTAATTGCTTTGTCAAATGATTTTGAGGAAAGAAAAATAAGGGACTGATAAAAACAGCAATTAAAAGCAACTTCTGTGAAATAAAGTCAGAATACAATAAGTTGCTCTAATTGGCTGCAATATAAAATCTCCAATACATTTTTGTCTAATAAGTATCATTTGAAAGAACATAAATGCAGAAGATCAGCACTGAACTGAGAAATCTACTGGCCTTCAGGACTCCACCTGTGCTTTGATTCATAATTTATGCTCTGGCTTTTCGCTGTGCAAGAGGTCTTCACACCTCATGACATGCATTATAGATGGAGGAGTTTAGGTTAAAACATGCTTTTACTGTGAGGCATGGGGTATCGCCCACTCTCCACAGCAAATTCATGTGTGCAATTTAAACAAGACCTCACTCTGCTCCCAATAAATGCACACCAGATGTATCTTTTACAAATGTTAGGTTTTGCTGCATCTTGACACATGCCAGTAGTTTGAAGCCTGTGCATGCTTCAGTGGGGCATGAAAGCCCCATCCATTCATTCAACTGTGACATTTTGCAATAGGCAAAATTCTGGTGTTGTCAGCTATTCACTGCTCAACTTTATTGGGTTACAATGCCTAATCTGATGCTCTTTTTTTGAATTATTTTCAGAGGTGTCAGTTTTCTTTAGCTGAGAGGCAATTGAATAGTACAGCAAAGGAACTTGGCCAAAGTCCTCTGATCCGTGATTCCTGATGTTATGTGACATTACACATGTAAGGTTTGTCCTTCAGTGAGACTTGGGGCTTATGTTAAATAAAACATATTAGAGAAATTTTGGGCTGGGAAAAAGACTTTGCTGTCACTTATCTGGACACAAGCTTTCTGCTGAGGGACTGCATGTATTATGGCCATTTAAAAAAAGTTGTATTTACTGTGTTCTTTATTTAATACTGTAATTTAGATGATGTTTATTATTAACTAGCACTTGTTTGAACACTAGTCACTAGGCAGACTTACAGATATAGACAATGACAATAAATTAGCTTCTCATTGACCTGAAAGCTGGATGGGCCAGATGCTTTCTCGCTTCCTCCAGGGCCAGGAGGTGTGAGTTTTGGAGGCCTGGGAAGGGGAGTGTCTTACCTGGAAGTGTCCCGTGCTGTGGTCATGGCAGCAACTGCAACCACCAGGATAACTGAACTGGTCTGAAGGAACCCTCCCAGTGGCAACTACCTGATGCCTTTGGAGCAGTAGGACTCGTGGTGTCTGAGGTGGTTGATTGTTGTTAAAAAGTAACAGAGAGACTTTTGAAGTGAGCAGAAAACCCCTTGTTAGAATTGGACATATTAAGTGGAGAAAATTGTTTCAGCTCTGCCATTTTTCTACCTGCACTTGTCCACAGTGTTGGAAAGACAGAGTAATTTCAAAAACAGAGCATTTGCTTCTCAGCTTGTATAAATTAGTTCCATAAAGCTCTTGGGGAATGGTCAGTGTGGATGTAGACAGAGGATGGTGCACATTGCAGTGTTGAGGCTGGCAGCCTCAACCATAGCATAAACCATGCTTGTCTCATTTCCAAGCATGGAAAATGTTTCTTGATCACTTGATTCCAAATGCAAATGTGACTTTTTAGACTGTAAATATTGTTCTGGCCTGGGGATAATTTCCTTTGTAATTGCCTGATGAAATAATCCCATAAAGCAAAAAAAAATCCCACCAAAAACAAAACAGGCTGCATGTGGCTCGATATAATCTTTATTTGTTGGTCATTTTGATCCTGTACACAGCAAAATAGTAGTACGAATACAACATCTAAACTATAAAAATACTATGTACATATAGAGAAGGAACAGTTCATGTTACATAAAATGGTGAAGGCACATAATACAAGGTAATAATGCTTGCTGTTTCACAGGCTGGATGTCACCTTTTTCCAAGGGAAAAGGGAATGGACCACGAAAGGGAGGTAAGTTTTATCCTTCCCCCACTTCTGAGTATCTTGAGCAGACTGTGTGCTCTAACATAGCACCCTGTCTTTCTTTGTAAGGCTGTTAAAAACGAAGACAAAGTTTAAATGTGTAAAGTTTGGGAGTATATTGAGCATTTTTTTCTCTAAGGGTTAAGTTGCAAGTGATCATGAAAAATTTATTTTACTTGAAGCTTTTGAATCAAATAGAGAGATTAAACAAATGTAATTTTGCAATATTTTAAATATTTTATGTAGAGATACCTCTATGTTATTGGAGATTATCAGTGCTTTTTGGGGAACCAGAAGCCAATTTCAGTATTTTTTTCCTTATAGCAGCACAAATGCTCTCCACAGCTCCTAGATGTTATTGCTCCTCCCTGAATGTCTGTGTTTCTATACACATTTCATTATACCCCTGGGCTGAGAAGCAGAAAATAGTTTGACATCTGCTATATTGGTCTTAATCTGTGGGTTAAATTTCATCAAAGAAGGTATAAGACATTCTCTGTAATGTATTCTCACCTGTGTTAACTGTTGTTCCCTGGTTGAGATATGGCCCAGAAGGGTCAGTCTTCCTAATCGTGCATTTCACAGTCGCTATAGCATGTTCATGTGGCGACAGCTTTGGGACTTTTGTGTTTCTCCAGGCTGCCATTGAGCATTTCCAGCTGCAGCATCTACCTCCCTGCTGCCTTTGGATGTTGCTTCATTAATTCAGCTTTTCAGAAAGTGTATTTGGAACTGACATTTGTTGCCTTCTGGGCCTTTTCCTGTTTGTTTCGTATAAGATCATAAATAGAGTTTTGAATATTTCACATTTTAATCGCTATTTGAAGTAAAACATGCTCCCTTTAAGTTATCTTACACAGATCTGCTTCAGTAGGCAATTCTCATTCCTAACTCACCATCATCCTCCCTCCCTTTCCTATGGTCTCACTGCTGTGAAAGTCCAGCTTCACCTCTGCGGCAATCCAGCTTCTGCCTCCACCTCCCTCAAGTGCCATTCACTTTCATTTCCTTTTCTTCTCTCATTTTTGTGTGAATTTCCACCACTCTTACATTTATTGCTTCATCTCCACTGAGACTGACAGCAATCACAACTTACTCTAATCTTAGTTTAAAGGTTTCCCCCCTACCTTCTGTCTCCTTGACTTACCTTCTACAAACCACATTCGTGTTTCACTGTGAGATTTTTTCCCTTTGTTGTGCTTTTATGGCTGTCTTTTTAATTCTCTAGGATCACATTCCTCCAGAACTCTCTTTGGTCTGTATAAAAAGTCTTCAAGCTTTCATCTTCCCTGCCTCTTCCTTACTCAGTACATGCTCCTGGGTATCTTGCTCAGCCCTACAGATTCTCTCTGTGGCAACACTTTCTGGAATATTTTACTACCTCTGTACAGATTGTTTTTCTACTGTCTCCAAAACTTCATCCAGAAAGTCAAACCACTAAGAGCAGATTCACTCTCCATCCACTCCCTCATTCTTGCTCTATCTTTCCCTGTGAACAGTAATGCTTTCCTTCAAGTTAGTTCTCCATTCAGACTGCCTCCATCTTCAGCTGCCTTCTCTCTTTTGTCCTTTTTCTTTGAATCACATAATGATTTAACCTGGAAGGGACCTGCTGATGTCATCTAGTTCAAAGAAGGGCAAACTTCAAAGTCAGATCTTTATTATAACCATTTTACTGCTATTTCTGATATTACTTAATTTCTGGTTTTCTTTCTTCTTCTCTGCCTGACCTCACCTTGAGATCTCTATCAATTCTATTTCTCCTTTGAGCTTATTGACCAAAATACAAAGAGCATAAAGCAGGTGTGTGGGAGCATCTTCTTTGTATCCACTTTACTTGTTCAATGCTGCTTCTGCTACTTGTGCCTAATTGTAGATTTGCCCTGGTGTTCAGAGCTTGCTGTCCCCAGGCACTCCCCAGCCTGCAGCCTTACATCTCCACTCACTCACTGCTTGCCCTCATGTTAGCACAGCTTCCTGTGCCTCTGCCCACTTGGCCATTTTCTAGGCAGAGTTGGCCTTGCCTTTGGGTCTCTTGCAGCTTTTTTTTGTGCCATGTGTTTGAGGTCCACAGTAATCACTCCTGCTTTGCTTGTGGTCTCTCATCCTCACACACTGTTCTTTACTGTCTCTTTCAGTTGGTATTTTCTGCCTCAAACTGTACACTCTTTCAGTTAATTTCTTCCTTTTTTTCCCAATTTTATGTACAATGCTTGAAATTATCACACCTAACTAACTTTATATTATTCTTTATTATGCCTCAGCAGCGTCTCATAGGGCAAAAGCTGGGCTAAATCAAAAGTTTCAATTAAAACCTACTCCCTCTGTAATTACATGAAGCTATGCTTTGAAAAGGTCTACCCTGAATTTCTGTTGTCTTATCATAATTTTAGTAACTTATTTTTCCATTCTTTCCTTAGTTGTCATTTGAACTCTCTGAATTTAGACTGCAGCTGTACAGTAAGAATTGCATTTAATATGATAAGCTTGAGTAGTAAAGCTGTAAATTGGGCTAGAATAAAATCTGTTGTGCATTTTCGCTCTGACTACATTCTGTGCTTCTAACTCTGCTTGAATCCAACCATCTACTCACATTTTCTGTAGGCCCTTGTTTTGAAAGATATTGGTGAGGACTGCAAAAAGTCGTGAATGTGCTTACTATCATAGTTACTGCTATTCATCTAATACGGAAATAAATGTGAGTGGCATTGATCTTCAATAATCCCTCAAGGGGCTCATTCAAAATGAATTATGAATTGATCATTAATTAAAAAGATGAGTTAAATTCTTGGATGCTGAGTGTGCATACTCTATTATGCAACTCCTGGAATAATCATCTGGGGTTTGATGTATCTGCCTGGCATGTTTCACAGCTGCAGGAACATGTAAGCTGCAGTTCAGGAAGAAGGAAATGCCACCATGGACTTTCTGCTCTGTTACCTCTTTATTGTTGGTTCAGTTTGTGTGGGAACAGTGTTTATACATTTCTTGACTACATCTGAAAATAACCTGCATGAGTTATGGCTAAAATTTACCTCTACATTCCAAAAACCCCTTTAACTTAGGTGTGGTTTTGGCACATATTTTTGGTACAACTGTTAAGGCTGGAAAACACTTCTAAGACCATTGAGTCCAACCATTAACCTACATTTTCAAATGTCTATTTCATTACAAGATTCCTTTGCATCAAATATCTATTTCATTGCGTTATGTGTCAATGTAATTTATATTACATCTATGTAAATGTCTATCCCATTACAAGCTTACAAGCTTTTCCGTTATATTTTATGCATTTGTTTCTTTTTTGACAAAGCAACTCTTGTGCTGCTGAGGTTTATGAGGTAGTTAAATGGGATTATCTCTTTTAAAAGAGGAAAATTGAGACATAAAAATTTATTTTCCCATGATCATATGAGAAGTCTGAGCATCAGGAGAAGCACCAACTTTGCTGTAATTATTTTCAAGCCAGTATTTCACCTGTAGGCCAGCTCTCTTTCTGTCTCTTTCCTGCTGTTTTCCATGAGCTTTGGGAAATGTTTCTGAGCATGCTTTTTGACAGCCAATGTATGTTTGCAATGTGAGAAGCAATAATTTTCTGGTAATATTGTAGTTTGAAAAAGGCAGTAGTGTGGATGCACACAAATTGTTTAGGATGTTTAGATTCCATGTCTCCTAAGAGGTTGGGTTGGGGCTGCTGGATGTTTTAGGATGTCCTTTATACTTAGAGAAATATGTGCTTTTGTGGAAACTGAAATTCATTTCACCTTCATTTCAGTAGATGGTGGAGGGATGGCAGATAAAATGAAAGAACTGGAGGAAAGAAAAACAATTAAATTCAAAGCCTTTATTTTGGAGGGGTTTTGCACAGCTTCCTTTTAATCCCTGATTAATGGATGAAAGTACATATGCTGAGAAACGGCTCTAGTACTAAACCCTTTGATAACAGAATTACAATGTCTTTATTGTACAGGCTTGGTTGATTTGTCTGCATCAGCTTCTGCAGCAGTGATTCCTGGGCAGTCAGAGGAGAGTGCAAATGAGGAGCTGTTATCCGTGTTGTGTCCAAGACAGGCACTTACATGTATCCCAGGGGCCATTACTGGGATGCCTACTGCTGATTATCAAGGCTGGAGTTGCTAGTGCAAATAAAAATTGTCCTTGGGCAGGTTGGTCCAAAGCAATGATAAATGTCATTGGTTCACTTAAATGCTAAAAGAATTTTCATGTTATTGAACTTAAAAGGAAAACACTGAAAGCCCAAAGTCATCATAATATTTATAACGAGCATTCCTGATATCAGAATGAAAATTAATATCTAACATATGTACACTGTCCCCTTTCAGCCATCTTCCAGGATGGAGGAGTGCTTTTGCTGTCTTCTAAATCAGTCTTTCCATTGGCGGTGGCTGCACCATGTTCCACATCTCCACCCGGGATCCCTCCTTTTCCTGCCGGCTCGGGCTGTAGGTCCCTTGAGTCGCCCGTTTATTGGCAGCGATGACTGAAACCACAACTGCCAAGAAGAGGGTCAATAACAAGGCCAGCGTTACTGAGCCAATGGAGGTGAATATGTTCGAGATCAAGTCAGTTGTCAACTGGAAGGATTGAAATAATTGCGATATAATTTCTGTCAAGAGAATACTGAGACACACTTGAGCTACCATGGAAGGAAAACAAAAAACACTCTATGGACAGGGCTGTGCACAGACAAGCTGCTGCTGAAGTAGTAGAGAAGTACATTAGCCCCTCTACATTTTGTTCTTTGGACTCCAGAAAATTACACACGTGGTGCTGTATTCAAGGCAGAGCTGGATGAATTTTATGCAATGACCCATTTCTTTTGACAGCTTCCTTACCTTGAAAATAACTTGTAAGATAATATGTCTGCAGACCATGGTAGTAATTCAGCAATTATTTGTTTATTCACTTCAATAATAATTCATTATTCCTGGTCTGGTTGTGAACATGTTATTGCTGATCTTTGCTACTGCAAGTTAAACATCAGCTACTTTGACTGTATATATATTCAGCCACATTTCTGTTTCTCTTTTACATATATATATATTTAGATATATATATACACACTTATGTGTGTAGATTATATATACTTATATTTATATGTATAGATTGTATATAGAAAATTTGCTTACATTAAATGTTTTTGTTAAATGTACTATTCCTACAGGCATTCCTGCCAGTAAACTTTCCTACCAGGTTGTTTGCATGATGTAAGTGTATAAAGGCTGCACAAGAGCACAACTGAAATCTATTGCATGAGAAACTAATCAGTATATTTATACAAATATATTTTAAAATATTCATCCACCTCTTCTTCAACATACAGGCTTCATAGCTTCATCTACAGAAACACAAGCAGCACAATACAGGATGAATGTAAGGATGATCTCTGATTTTTTTTAATTTTTTTTTTTCTGAGTTTTCATGTGGCAGTGGGAAATGTAATAATGTCAGAAGGCACAGTGCACATAAACAAATCTGTCATATGAAAATCTTTAGACCAGGGAAATTTTATAGTTGCTATATGAATGTTTTATATACATCTATGTATATGCTTTCATGTGTAAAAAGTGCTTATGGTGAGGTGAGCCAAAAAAGTGATGTGGTTAGTGTGGAAAAGTGGTCACTATGGACACTATGGACAGAATGACCCTAGCTGGGATTGAACTTCTGGGCAGATTCTGCCATCCATCATCTTTTGATTTGTATTATGAGTGACAGCTGAACTGCCCGAGATGAGTGTATGCTCCAGGCTGAACTTTCAAATCCCAAAATATTTAGAAATGGGAAACAGCAGGTCAAAGCCCATTTCCCAGTTAGATGTGCCACATTACAGGGTATTTTAGTGACCTGCTTACTTGTCATTTCTAAGGAAGGGCAGTTGCAGTCCAGATTTCGATCCTGTGTTCAGTGATGGATACATTGGAAAGGGGCTGCTGCTGATGTGTGCACATCACT
Organism: Pachyramphus minor; assembly: GCA_013397135.1. NCBI lineage: Eukaryota > Metazoa > Chordata > Aves > Passeriformes > Tyrannidae > Pachyramphus > Pachyramphus minor. Next base: position 440,800 of record VYXB01007791.1, on the reverse strand, counting down.
CGGACTCCTGCCTTTGCAGGAGATCAGCAATGCCAGAGGGAAAATGTTAAAACAGTCCTTCCTCTTTTTAACTCTCTCCAACTCCACACTGATGAAAAAGGTCCCGCTATAATAGTAAAACAAGTTTGGCTCAGGGATTCTCTCTAGGGGAGACTAGGATGTTTTCCTCTGTCCTTGGTGGCTCAATATATGGTCCCTGGTATTTTAAAAACATTTTTCTCAATAGAAATAATCTAGTGCAGGGGACAGACCACATGAATCCAATTGTAAAACAAGGTGGCATGAGACATGTTGGTCTGTTAAATAGTATTGGATTGGGAAGGTCATTTTGTCTTTGGATGGTGTTACAGACATGTTTGAGATCTTAGTTTTGCTCTGTACTCTGTTGAACTATGACCCTTGTTCCTCTTTCTCTCAGAGATGCTACAAGTTTTTAATGCAATTTTTTGTTCTCAGAGCTGTCTTATATTTTCATTGTCTGGTCTGGGAAACTGAGGACTGAGATATTCGAAGTTAACGCTGTTCTAGGATTGAAGAGAACATTTGTGAAAGAAATTCAGTACCATAGGCAACTGGATGTATCTATGGAGACATTTTTCACTTATGATATCCTTCAAATTAATTTGATTTCTAAAAGAAAAAAATTATGCAAAGACTTGGGGAGGAAAAAAAGCCTGTAACTTGTTAAAATGCAGTCACATATCTAAACCTCGTTCTCAATTTAAAATCCACATAACAGGGCTTTTTTTCATTTTGCAGTAGTTACTTAGAACAGAAACCTTACCCATCCTGAGCCACTACATAAAAGAAGTTACTCCACTGATTGATATGTAGATAGCTGGGGGTTTTTACCGTAAGCAAGGACATAAACTAACTTTATTTCCGTGTTTATGTTGCTCATAATTTTTAAATATGAAAAAAAGGGCCCTTACTTCATCTTTTTAGGTAGATTCTATTGATCCAAACCCCTCCACCATTCAAGTGCTGTCCTCTGGTTTATCAGCCCACAGCTCAATGCTGAAGTTTACAATAAAGGTGGCCCCCTTAGCAGTTGCACTGAACTGATAACAAGAATTGCCAGAAGGCTCTGCAGTCTGGTCCCATCAAAGTCAACTGCTTCTTTGGTAATTAATGGGTGAACAGTTAAATTAAACTGGAAAATACATCTGGCTGATCTGGAAAAAAATGTGTAAAAAGTTCTGTCCCCCATCATCTCAGCGTCTGTTCATTGCATATTTGGTGATGATGGTAGACTAGATTGTAACAGATGATCCCAAAAAGAAAAGGATTGAGCAGCGTTTTTAGGAACATAGTGCTACTGAGACAGTGGAAAAAGGGGTTTCTGTCACTAATCCCACCATGTACTTTGCATAATGGTAGAGAGTGGGCTTTAAAAATGCAGTTTGACATTAAAGGTGCCATATCACTCTTTCAGGCTTTTCTGGTAAGTCCTTGCCTGGTGCTTCCCCCCTTGATGGATCACACAGGCTGCTACTCCCTTCCCAACACTAACTAGTTAAGGTCTGGTTATTGAACTGCCTGGTTGGTACATTGCAAGATACAATTTTTTGGTGTCTTTATCACAAAGCCGTGGCACAGACCCACATAAGAGATGTTCTGTCACCTAGAGATACAAAAGCAGAAGGGGAAAGCCCAAGAAAGGAAAGAACAGAGCAAGACAAACTATTCTGTGTCAGCACACACACAAAAAAAAAAAAAAAAAAAAAAAAAAAAAAAAAAAAAAAAACCACAAACCACAGGAATGATTTTGTAGAAAAAAAAAAAAAAAGCCACAAGACTGCTGGAAGTTTGTGAAGAGAAACAACAAGTTACTGGATTTTTTTGCTGAAAACCTTTGTTGTCAAGGAAGCCTATGAGACCCCCAAACACTGTGATAGCCTTTCAGAAAGAATTCTTGCTAATAAATACCACGTGGTGATCACATCTCTTTCTGAATGTAACTTCAGCACTGCTTATGAATAATTAAATATACGTAGGGTAAATGAAGGAGGGTTAATTAACTGACTGGGCAATACCTTAGAGATTGTCATTACACTTTGAGCAGGAGGCTGAACTGTGAGAACTCCTGAGGGCTCTTCCAACCTGAATTATCTTAGGAGCCTGTTTAAAAGGTAGTCAGTGACAGAACAGTTGTGAAAGTTCCCCTGCCCCTAATATAGAGGAGCTGACAGTAAAAGCTGTGTCCTTAGTGGTAATGGATGCTGATGGCAAGATGATATCATGTCCTGTGGTAACACCAAGAAAATGAACTCTGCTGATGCTAGAAGACCTATCTGCTTCTCACTAAGTTATTTTATGTAGCATGTTCTATTTATATGTCTTTGGATGTCAGCTGGAGCAAGACAAATGTATTTTGGCAAAATTAAAAAAAAAAGGGAGAAAAAATATTACTGAATTTAGTTTTCATGTAGTGAATAGCTTCATCTGTAAAGACAGAAAGAAATGTAGGAAAAAAGTCTTTGTCTTTTTTTGAAGTCAAGTCTTTTGGCTTTTCACTGGCGGTTTCATTTCAAAGTTGATTAATTTTTTTAGGGTTATTCTAATTTTTAAATTAAAACTTTTTAAAATATTTAGATGAGAGAAAATAAATCATTGGATAGAGTAAAACTTCATTGTAGGACTGGGTTTTGCTTTTCATTTGGTTATTGAAATAGATTTATTGTTCCACCTTGATTTGCTTTGTAGATGAACGGTTTGGATAAGGAAGGCCCAGTTCACAAGTCAAAGCCCAGAGGCATTTATCAATCCAGTGTATGTATGCTTATCTTTAAACAAGCTGTCTCCCAAATGGTTATTTTATAAGAGGGAACATTAGGGATTTGCTATATATGAACGTTTCCATGTGTACCAAGTGTCAGAGGCAAGTGGAATTGCACAGAGAGGAAGCCAGACAAATACCCAAGGCCTCTTCCCCCTGTGAGTTTTACCTCAGCGAGACTTAGCTGCTATGGAGACATTTTGTGTCATTACAGGGATGAGAAGCAGGGCCAGAGATACCAAGGCTGAGCCAGATCAGGGAAAGAGAAGAGCGAGCTGTGGTGCTGGCGGAGAAATCCCCTCAGGTGTGAGAGAAGCGGGGTGTTCTTCCTTGGGATGCTGCTGCGTGGGCATGAGCTTTGCACGGGAAAGTGTGGTTTGGATGTGTCTGTAGGATGAGAAAGGCACGACATGCTCTGAAAGCACCAGCATTCCTCTGTTGCTGGCCATTAAGAATTAGCCAGCTTTCATTTCAGCACTCCCATAGAACTGTGCCTCATTCTGGATTCCTCGCCAGACAGAGACATCAATACAAGATTTAAAATACATGGATTGTCAAACCCTGGAGAATTCCCTCCTCTGCCTCATGCGGGGCTTTCTGGGAATTCTGCCGCTGCTTGTGAGCACCAGAGCTTTTGCTGGCAAGGTCTCAGGATCCTGAGTCCTGACACCACTCACAAGGTTATCACTTCATTCCCAGTAAGAACATCTGATCCATGCCATCCAGATTTACTGCCCTCAAATCAAAACCATTTGCTGTAGTAATGAGGGCTGATTGGCTCGAGTGGTCCTATTCCATGTCAGAATTTCTTTGAAAAGTTCAGGAGCATATAAGAGTAATAGTGAGCAGCCAAAGAAAAGCCATTTACTTGATTAAAAAACCCATAGATATGCTGAGTTTATTTCATAGAGGATTTACAGCCATTCTTATCAGATTTTTTTCTGTTAGAGGCTGAATTCGTATAAGAATCCAGGTAGTTCAAGAAGAAATCTAGTCAGTCACATACAAGTCTGTTATTATGAGATGCATTGATAACCCCAGCCTGTTTATTTTCAACAGCAGTAGAAGGGCCATAAATCTACAGATTGACCTTGTTCTAATGAAAATTGAGTGGCACATGAACTTCCTTTTTCTGTGATTTTCTTTTTTCATCTTCACAAGCCATCACCTGTTCCTCTCCCTTGCATCATTTATAAGAGGTAGCTGCTCTGCTTGTCCTAAGTATCAGCCACTAGGTCCCAAGAGCTGTGTTGAGTTGTATGTTGGGCTGTTGAGTTGAACTTATAATCCACTTTGGACTAATTTAAGGAGAACAGATTCATGTCCAGCTGAGCTAAACACTGCACCGGCCACTGGAAATGGCAAACTATTTTAAAGATTTTATACACAACACCTATTTCCTTTAACTGCTTTATCCTTTAATGGTTTATCCTGGTTTCCTACTTCATGCTGTCGCCCATGTGGGTACTCATATTTGAGTGTGTCTATACACATATTTTTCAGGTACTTGAATAGTTTACTGCTTTCTGCTTTGGTACCTGTGGCAACAAAGGAAGCAGCACTTAGTGCACTTTAGCTGATCTCCTACTGTTTATAACCAGGGAGACCACCACTCCTTTTCCTTCTACACACCTCACAACTCTCCAGTTCATCTTATGGGTTTCAAAAGTGGCAGTTCCGTTGCAAAGACATTCTTCTTGTCCATGTGTGTTAAGAAAGTAATTTCTGAAAGGTGCAATATTGGCTGTATTGTAAACCTGGTGCTTAACAAGTTTCAGGATTATCTGGTAAGAAAAGTGAATTGATAAGGAGAAAGCAGGAGGAAAAAACAGACCCGGGAAGACTTAGGTCCAGTTCAGGGTGACCTATAGTTGCCACATATTGGCTGGGGTGCCTTCTGTATGCAAAGTAACACCCCAAGGTAAGCATGACTGCTTGTTTCCTCCACATCTTAAGAACTTCTCCCCGACACCATGTTCACTGAGAGGAGGCTACCTTGTTATACCTCACATACATCTGCAGTCCTCAGAAAAATCTCTCTATATCACACAAAGAGTTGTAGATTATCTTGAAATGCCATTGTTGCTGTTTCTACCATTGACCTCTGAGTTGTTTTCCTGATGTCTGCAGGAAAATACAATCCCATTGATGGAGGGCCTGAATGAGACCCCAAGTCCTGTATGTACCCCTATGGATATTGCTGAAGAAAAATATTAGGTGAGTATGTTTAATGTGTACAGAATATTCACAGTATAATACACATAGGCAGTTCACCTTGAAGAAGAAAGATTGTAAGTAATTTTTTTAATTATTTTTTCTGTTTTCTGTTGGATTATTGTCTGAATATTTTCTTAAAATATCTCTGAAGAAATTGCATTCGCAACCATCTCTATGTAGTATATGGGTTTTTTTGTAAAATGTAGTTTGAATAGTTTGTCTTAGCTACATGTGACAGTTTTAATTGATTTCTTCCTGGAAAATGTCAACTTTTAGTTTTCTGACAGTTCTTGAAATCAAAGCAAAAGTGGAGAGAGAATTCATGTTAGCTGTTATAGTGATAAATTGGTCATCTGGCTTGACCAGTTATACATCAGAAAAATGCAATCGTTTGCTATCAAGGAAGAATTACATCTCTGGTGTTCTGTGAGAAAATGAAGAAGATAGAGATGATTGAAGTCTAGGATTTAGCTGGGCTTGCAAGGAAAGTACCTCATTAAGAAATTCTGACAGCCTCCCTCCTGGCACATGAAGCCACACTGTTGTGACACTACAGAAGTTAATGAGGAAGTTTGTTCTAATTATAGTGGAGCAAGAAATTGGAGATTGGAGATGGAGCTCTCTGAAGTGTTGCAACTAAGTTGTAAAGCAGACTTTGGTTAAACATGGGTTTTGTTCACGTTAGTCTTGATCTTACAGTCAGATTGGCATACCCAGACCTCCTCCTCCCCACATTAGGTTCCAGGACCATTCCTAGATCCCTTTAAACAGTGCTGTGTTTAAACCAAAATGATTGACCCCTTCCTCAGTGCTAGTGCATGCAGTAATGTTCGGCCTAGGTGGCCTCCTATTGACAATATTAGCCTTTTGGCCAAGCAGCTTTTCCAACTTGGAAAGCTCACTTTTAGGAATTAACCTTTAAAGAACAGGCTACATACAGTAACTGTAATTTCTTTAACTACTTGTGGTATTGATGTCTGACTTGTATTAACTGTTTAATGAAAGTGGTCCAGCTATGAAAACATGGTGTTAAATATGTCTTGAATGGTCTGTCTTAGGCAGAAGGAATAATACTTCTGGTTTTGGCCACTGTACTGTACATGAGCCATGGACCTAAAAGAGACAGAAGGACGTAAGTAGGCCCTTAAAATCTCCATCAGATATTTTGCTGTATTAGTATCTCACAGAACAAAGTATTAAATGCCTTTTCTCTTAGGCAGCAGTGTTGGTAATGCAGAGAGAAGCTATTTGGGTGGCAGTTTGGGAGGCCAGCTCTTATTAACGTGTGGGCTTTGAGGAGGCTCCTCGATAGTGCTGCTGCAGCAACTGCCACTGCTATTTTTTGTAAGGGTTCTCCAGCTCTTTTTAAGATCATCTTGGTGGTGCAGCACAGATTAAATGTGCAGCTCCAATGTGTTGTTATGAGATGCCTTTTAAAATTCTATCGACAGCCTCTGGTGTAGGAACTTCACCATCTGCTGCAATCTGAAAGGATAAGAAGGAAAATCTATAGCTGGTGCAGATCCAGGCAAACCATGCTGAGGAGGAGTTTGTCCCATAGCTGCTATATCACTGACTAGACAAATGTTTTAGTAAAGGTGTCAGTCTCTGGGGTGCAACATCCCTTTCCAGTTTGGGAAATGCTTTGGGGCATCATATAGAATTATTTTTGTACATGGCTGACAGCGTAGTGCATCAGGTGGTGTTTCTCCACAGGGAGTAACTGCTTTACAGCTTTGAGGCAGCAGATTCTATATGAGTAAATCTTGATGGTGAATTAAATCCTGCTCAGGCAGGCGTCTTGCAGGAAGGAATGGATGATATTTAAACTCAAGTCTATCGCTGAAAACAGCAACCTTCTGTCATTGCCCTGCGTGTAGCTGGGTTGAGTTTACTGCATCCTTGCAGTCGCCACGGCAGAAATGACTCCTGAAGAGGGATCTGGGAGAACACACAGTAGTGGCCTTTTGGGAAACTCTGATCCTGTTTCATGGAAGAGTGAAGTGGGTGTAAGGGGGTCAGTAGATTAAATCCCAAAGCAGAAGAAGACTATAAAAAAATGCTACAGCCCTGAAGGTGAGGGCAGGACAGTTCCTGAGGAAAAGAGGGGAAGAGCAGTTTAGTAGTCAGGGTGAAATAGTTAAAATAATGAGATAGAAGAATGGATTTCAAAACTGGATTTCAAAACTGCTTTCTTCATTGATTCCATCAGTTTTTATCAAACCAGCTTGTGGAGGATTATGTTTTGATACTTAAGATGGAGCTGATGGGAATGACAGCATTTGGATAAGAGAACGGGGCAGGAAATGATAACATAGGGTATCAACAGCTAAGTCAACGGGGCAGCTAAACCATTCCTACTGCAAACTTCTGCTTTCCTGAATTTTGCATGTATATTTTATCTATCACTCTACATTCCATTTTTTTCTGTGTAAGGGAGGAAAACAAAAGAAATGTTGCTGAGGTATTTGCAATCTGGAAGCCCAAAGTCCATCTGAGTGGACTGTTGTTTCTCCTCACTAGTATTTCCATGTGCATTTTTTTTCACCAGGCGTGATTCTCCTGTGTTCTAAATTATTAATCTTAGTTAGCTTTAACTGAGTTGCACAACCTGGAGCTGCTCAGAACTCCGCTTTTCAGCACACAACAGTTGGGGTTAAAGATCTTTTTCTTAATTAGTGATGTTAGAGGTAGATTTTTTTTTATTATTTTATTTCTGTGATCAGATCTTTGAGAACAGCACCAAGTACCCATCAAAGACCAGCACCACATACAAGTACAGCCACTTTCTGTGGGCCATGGTTCCTGACTGTGACAATGTGTAGCAGGTTCTGGTCCTCTTGCCCCCAGGTCCTGGTTCTCTTGCAAGGTGCAACCTGTGCTGAAACTCAGCCCTGTCTCCTTCCACTTTCTGTGGGAATAAAACACTGCTCTGTTTGTCCAGTGATGTGTACTAGGCGGGTCAGCCATATATGATATAGCAGACATCATTTTGATTTCTGTCTGATTTTGTAACTACCAGACACTTTCCATCCCCACTTCTTTGCGAAGCCTACAATCTCAAAACTGTTCCATGAAATTCTTCTCTGTATTTGGTGCTAAGCTCCTGCAAAACAGCCATGTGTTGCTACCTAGCATTAATATTACGCTGTCAAGTGGTGATGAAGTAAGTAGCTATTTGGCTGTTTCACACTGTCAGACAACAAGGTATCAAGTCAGCCTCTAGCCTTTGGTGGGTGCAGCACTTCAATTGCAGCCATCTTCTGCTTCCAACTGTAAATATTAATGGTATAAGATAGAACTTTACTGGCTACATAATACTTGCCTTAGCACACTATGTGACACTGGCATATCACTGAGCTAATTATATTCCTTGATAAAAACTTTGAGTGTGCTTTTTTTTTCCCTGGCAGAAAGTTGATTAGAGGCAACATCACTATGATTTAGCTTCAGGAAAGACTTTGCTGGAGATGCATACAGTAAATGAAAAAAAAATTATAAACTTCCATGTTTATAATTAGTCATCAAAACCCTGTTTAAACTTGATTAAGACTTCTCATTTGTTGGTGGAGTTATTTTTTCTTATGACTTTTGTTGTTGTTGTTGTTGTCAGTGTACTTCCATCTTGTTGACAGAATCATATGAGTTTGTCTCTCTCTACCTGTGAACCGTTCCACTGTCCTCAGAGATTCTTGGATCAAGTACTGCATACCTAATAAGGTATCTAGTTATTGTGTTGGTATCACTGGCATTCAACATTTACAACCAACTGTAATAATTACTTTCAGGATATCTGCTGAAGATGCAAGTGTTTTAGAAAGTCTCTTTCTATGGTATGGCTAGCATAGTACATGAGGAGAAGGTCTCTAAAATGCAGTAGAGATTTCTCTTAACTTTCTACTCCATGCTTTTACCTTACTGCCACCTAAAGATAACTAAAAGAAAATACATTTTACTTCAGATTAGAGAGTTTTACTCTAATATGCTGGGTTTAAATGACAGCCTTGTCAATGTCTTTGTTTTAAGAAGAATGCCCACACTTTCAGAAGATTTTCCTGAAGATCATGCTGGGGATAGGGAAAAAAATGCTGACTCAGCTCACTGAATTTGCCTCTGATCCTCCAAGGTGAGGCTTATTGACCATACGGCCAACTCACCCTGTTTCTAACTAGAGGATTAATTTTGATCTCCTCAACACAGGCTGAAAGTAGCATTTTCTACAGTGCATGGAGCCAGGTCAAAATCTATCCTGCAGATAGATGTAAGGTGTTTCTGATCCAACTCCCCTTTGAGTCCACCTGTCTCAGATGCTGGAGTTCTGTGCTGTTGAACAGGCAGCCTAAGCTGTTCTTCCTTCTCAGCTCCATCCTTGATGCCTTATTTCTTAAATAGCAGTTTTCAGCTTGGAGAACCCCTTTAAAGTGGACCTTTTGTCAGAGAGGGAAACTGAAGCATGAAACAGTGACACAATTAGCTAATGACTAGTTAGGCAACCCATGGTGGAAATGGTAATTGAATTTAATCTGTTCATCCTGCCTAAACACTGCCTGGTCTGTCACACCAGGGCAGTGCAGCCCTGCCCAGGCCCTAGCACTGCTTTTGCAATGAGAACTAGCAAGGTCTGGCTTAGGGTGTGCTCTCCAGTCTCTGCCTAGCTGGTGTTTGTACAGTTGCTGGTACACTGAGGGATGAAGCCCTGAGCAAGAAAAACTTTTATGGAGCTGTTGCAATCAGACATTTTTACTGTATGACATTTCTTTTTTGGAGTGAAGTGTGGCATTCTCTGTTGTTTAACCCACAAGAATATTGCACTTGCACTGGTAATAAATCACTCATATGTACCTACTACAGGCTTACAGTCTGAACTTAGTCTAAACTCACATTTCCACATGAACTGACCTGTTGTTATTTATTGCCTGAGCACCAGGACAAAGGCTCTTTCCCAGGCTGGCTGGTCAGTCACTCCTCTTGGGCAAATGGCCCTGAGAGCACTCCTTACTCCTCTGTGCCTGAGGGCTCAGCTCCATGCCCTGTGGGACTATTACAGATTAAAGACTGCTGAAGGTCTTGCTTTGACTTTATGTATTCTCAGATATTGAAAGGATCTGGCTCCATCAGTCTCATTACCTGTGACTGCCTCAAACCAACAATGACCAAAGTTAAAGTACCTGTCTGTGCTTATGTTGCACGGTTTGGAGATAGTTCATCCTCTCTCAAAATTCCACTGTGAAGTCTCACAGACCTGACACTTTGTTGGCTATCTTTACTTTCCATACAAGAAATAAGCCATTTAATTCAACTAATAATTTAAGCAGGGATTTCCGAGATGCTTCTTCATTGGCTCTGAGTAATTTATCTGATTGATATCTACATGCTTCCTTTAGGTATTCCCAATCTCATATGTATTTCAATATCAGTAAGGTAACCATGAAATAAAGCAAGTTATATATCATTCTGGCAGAAGTGTCAAACATTAGTATTTTCTCCTGGAAGATACTCCTGCTTCCTCCCTCATCAGTAGTTTTGGGAGAGCATAGGAAAGCAGTGACCACAGGCTAGGAATTTTTGACTCAAAACTTTCCTGAGGTGAAATAAGTTGTTTCAGGGTTCTGGGTGCAGGCAACTTGCACTCTGACAAGCCTATGCCTCAGGCCTGAGTGCTTCTCCAAGGAAGTACTGAATGGAAATACAGCTTCCATGCCTACTCCATCTGGAGTTTTGGAGACTCTTGCTCACCAGCAGGTTATACCAATAATGCTTTAGTGCTTTTCAAATGTTGTGGCTAAAATATTCTTGAGTAGATTGTGGTCTCTCTGTCCAGTTCCTAGTGAAGAACAAGATAATAATGCTTCTGTACCTTACAGATGTACCATAAGCATTCACTTAAAATAATGAAGTTATTCTTACTGTGTTAAGATATAGCCCAGATGTTCAGTACTACCCCCATCTGTTTGCTTTTTACAAATCCATTTTACTTATCATTTTCCTATTTGTGTAATTTCACTTCCCTGAGTATCACTTTATGCTTCCAGGATCTCCTTCAGAAGCACCTTTTTTGACGGTTTCCAGTAAGGATGGGTAACACTGACAGCACCTTTGGGTTTTTTGGGACTCATCTCTGGCTTCTCCAAGATCCTCAGCACCAGTGAGGTTCCCTCACAGTATCGCTTACTGGACTGATGGGGAAAATTTTGGATGGGGATGATAACTTCCAAAACTGTAGAAAGTGACAGAAGACACCACTTTTTACTGGTGGGTTTAGGTCTACCATGAAGGATGTGTTACATTTTCATACCTATAGAAACCAAATATTTTCTTTTGGCATGAACGAGTTTTGTGTTTGATTAGAGGGGACAATAAAATAAGAAAGGACCAAATGGAATTTTCCATGAGACACAGCACAGTGTCTTGTCTGGCTCTCTTGTGCAACATGCTGATCAGTTCAAAAAATGGTAAGCTTTGGGATAAAAAAGGGTAACAGTTACATCACTGTATAAACTCTGTGGAGGAGTTGGATGCCTACGCTGCCGTTTCACTGAGATTTTAGAGTTAGCTTAGGTAGGAGGACTAAATGTTAGGCTTTGTGAATACAAACTGAAAAAAACTATGCAAAAGATATGATGTAGCCAGGGACTCCCAGGGTCTAGTCTCTGGTTCCTCCTTGATTTTAGCTAGGAGCAGGTCTGGGTTTTTTCTGGTTTTGGGAGGTTGGTTTTGGTTTGTTTTTTTGTTTTGGGTTTTTTTGTGTTCCAGAATTAGCTGGTCCTAGGTGTCATCCAGGTGTTCAGACCATGAATCTGTTTCCTGGATAACTGGCAAAAAGTCAACAGGGGAGAAAAAGTCTTGTTACAGGATGAGAACGGAAGCAACTGCACCTTTAATTTCACCTGGAAATGATTGTTGTTGAAGACGAGGCAACAAAGGGGGATAAGAAGAACACAGCATGTGAATGTTACCAGTGCTGCACCAGACAGAAAAAGAAATATTCCCATTTATTTCTGTAATGGATAAATTAGACCCCAAACTATTAATTGCTTGAGAATCACCGGAATCCCTACCCTAGCATTTCACAGGGACCACCAACAACCAAAGCTACATGCAGTGGTGCAAAATCATTAAATAATTGCAAAGATTTGTAAAGCTGCTGATTTTCTTGTCCTTAAATTACAGCATTATCACATTTTTTACTTCAGTGCTTGTATTCTTCTTGAAAAGTGAATAATCTGTTCTACCAGATATTGTTCGAATAAATTTGAGAACTGTTGTATTTGCTGCACAGTTTGGTAAAAAGCTCAGATGTTTGTATAACAGCTCTACCTCTCATTTAAATGGCTCTCTGTATCAAAACGCATAAGTAATCTTTTGAAATCAGCATGATTTTCAGATCCTCTGGAATGGGAATTTTTAAAATTTCTTTTTAGTGGAAAAAATATTCTATAAACCTAGCAAAGTGTTTAATTTTTTTCAGACATTATTAGGAATGCAGTCTCTTACCGAGAACTGAAAAATAGTCTGCAGAAGAATATACTTTACAAGCAGAGTTTATCAAGAGATTCTTATGCAGATTAACATACCAGCTTGTTTTATCTGGAAGCATTGAATTCATGGACATTTGGTAGTAATCTTAAGCACATGATTAGTTTCCAAGGCACCAACACTACCCTATAAGAAATATTTGTAGGGGTTCAAATTGAGGACCGTGGTTCCCATCCAGACCCCTGAATAACTGGGGGTAGGTTTTCTGAAGTGCTTTATCTGTCATACCTGGGAAATCTCCATAATTACCTTGTACCTGGCATCCTACTAAGGTGAGTGTAATTTTTGTTCTTTCTAATGTAATGGTGGATAATGAGCTTCCTTTGAATACACATGGGTCCTAATCCAATGATAAATTCCCTGTAAAACTTCACACCCATCTTTCAGTTCTGTCAGTTTTAGAGAAGAGGACAAACATTGAATCCCAAGATACTGCTGCCACCACACACTCACTATAAGTTACCTTTTCCATTTCATACTCCTTAACTTCTGCCCAGTTTCCTTTTCATAGGTACTCAAGTGAAAGCCCAGACTATTTTTTCAGCTTGAAAGGGAGGTCGAATTTTCTTTTCTTGAGAAACTTTTGGTCAATTTAACTATTTGAAGTTTATGGAATGAAACAGGTTTATGGTCATGTTTCACTCAATATCTATATTTTTTTATATATCCATTTTTTTAAAATCCATGTTGTTTTAAAAAACAAGTTTTAAAAATTACTGCTGAACATAGCTTTGTTTCTATTTTCAGTGGAAAACGAACCCCAAAATACAAACAAAAGATTTTTTCAATACTTGCAGCAAAATAATTTTCTTATCCCATGTATTTTAAGAAACAAAGTAAATGGAAGCATGTAAGATTTCAGCATTAGATAACAGCAATAATCAGAAATACCAGAATTAGCAAAATGTTCATTCATGTTTGGATAGTCCTTAAGAAGAGATCAGAGTTACTTTTTGTCTACAGAGATAATCTACAGAGACAAAAGTATTTGTTCCTGCTTTAAAAAAAAAAAAGGAAAAGAAAGAAAACTAGAGTATATTTTTTATATTTATAACTTAATTGTTCTAAAGCAATTTTCAGAATATCTTCCCTCAGTGCTGCATTATTTGAAGAGAGAGAAAAAAAGATAAAAGAGAAGAGGACATTAAGTCTCATGAGTCATATGAAAAAAAAAAAGGACATAAAATTTAGTATCTGAACAATGCATGGAGTGCATGAATGTGTTATAAAGTGAGCAATGACTGAAGTAAATGCCCATGTGATGTGAATGTGAGTCTACAGGGAAAACATCAGAAGGTGAGAAAAGGGAAGACAATGCCATTACAACAGAAAGGATGGTGTACAGACAAAATGTGTTAGTCTGAATACTAAACGTGTTATGTGAATGCTGTACTTGAGCTGATTCCTATACTGCAGAGTGTTATGCTGTCATATGTCATCTGGGCTCCCTTTTCTGCTTATATTTACCATGCACATTAAATATTCAACTGCTTTTCACTGATGCATGCAGTAATCCTGGCCTTGTGAAGAGCTTTCTTGTCTTTCTCAGCTAAGACACATCAGATAACCTTATTGTCTTTGCATCCTAATGCTTTTGTACCTTATGTTGTGACACACATTAAATGTGTTCCTTGCAATATCTTTTTAGAAGTTTTAGTTAAATCCTGTGTTTTGAATAGACTAATAGAAAATAGCAGAGGGTATTGAGGCGTTGTTCTGCTCTGAAAAACAACTGTAAAAATGGCATTGTGACATTTCCAATGACTTCCAGAGCAGAGCTGCTCATTTTACAAATCTAAAGATGTTTCTTCTTACCCCACATTTGACCTGGCACAGGAATAAAGCTGAGCTTTCCCTGGCTCCTACCATCAGTGGTAACAATTCTGCCATGATGGGTGATCTACAACCACACAAATGACGTGAGACCAAATAAGCTCCAGCTTTTTCCCAGCTCAGTTACGCTGATCCTGCTAGGCTAATAAAAATAAAAAAATTTACTTCAGATGATGGAATAATATTACTTCAATAGCCTATATCATCACACTGTATTAAATTTACCTGTGCCATACAGATCTTTTCTCCAAATAGTTGCCATGATGAGGGTTTTCTCAAAGTAAGGTGCAACGGAGGGTAAACCAGAAGTACCAGGAAACACCCTTTATGCTTCCAGCAGGAGGCTGAGGGCATCAGTTTTGAGCTGGGGTTCAGTCCTCTCTCCACTTTTGCTCAAGCACTGCTGGCTTCAGTATGATGTTAGAGCACACTCATGAGTGGTTTCAAATACCCCTGATTGCATGAGGTGATGTTATCACGAGGAAAGCACCTCAATGGAAACAGCTACGCGGGACAGGGAATTTCAGAAAAATAGATTAATGCGGAAAATATTATACTGTACATACTAATCTTTTTCAACAGGCTGCAGGAGCTCTGGAGAAGGCCAAAGACAGTAGATACAAATGTGCTCACTTACTAAGACATCAGTCTGATGCTTCCCAACAGCTTGACCTGATCCTGCCGCCTGGAGTCCTGGGTTGTTCAGCTGCCCTATACGAGGAGAACCTGGAGCTGACCTCCACCCATGGTGACACCCTCTGCTCACCCTCTGCAGGTTATGGCAGGTGCAACAAGCTTGTCAGTGAGCTGGGACACCCACAGCTCCTCAACTGGTGCTGTGGAGGTGCAGTAGGTGACTGGCTTGTCTGAAAATCAGGGTGGCAGCACAGCTTTACTTCTTTATTTTCCCACACTCCTGAGGCTGGCAGCTGAATATTACTGTCTTAGTGTTATCAACATTGAGCATTCAAGATTAGGCAAAGAATAAAAAATATCATGTTGCCTTAAAATATATTTTAATACGATTTTTTTTTTAAATTTTGTGTTGTATTTTTTTGTCCATCTATCGCTCTTAAAGTCTTCTCTAAGATTGGAAGGTCTAGCAATGTCTTTGCTTACGTGGAGGCTGAAATGTGTGTGTGAGCATAAATACCAGCCATTTGGGGCAGAATTGTTCAGTTTGAAGGTGTTTGCAATATTGCTACCCTATTTTTCTAATATTGCTACCCTATTTTTCTAATATTGCTACCCTAATTTCACAGATTAACAAACTCTGAAGTATGAAAGTGTCCTAACCACCTGCAGTAGGAAAGAGCGTAAATTCAGGATGAGAACAAGTCTATACTTATGACAAAGAGAACAGAATGCTTTCAAATTTTTGCAATCTCAAGACAGAAACTGATGGGAATACTGGCTCAGAACTGGTGCAGTGTGGAAACTAACTTGCATGACTGTATTTGCCATTAGATTGCTCTGTAGGTCTTAAAAATAATGTACTGTTTATATTTCTGTGTATAAGGTACAAGATATATATGTATATGTATACAAGAGCAAGACATACAGGTAAAAGCCATGGTGAGACTGGGGGAAAACAGTGTAGTTGTTACATTCCTGATGTCCACATCTTTTAGTCAAATGATAATTATCCATTAATAGCCTCATAAGTATGAATATGTAAATAGCTATTGAATGCATTATTCATGAATCACCAGGCATTAATTATTGTAATTAAGTATCATTTGCTACGCTCATATTACTAACCCTTCCAGTTAATGAATACATTAGCTAATCACTGTAGAGCAGATTCAATCAAAATTCTGTGTGTCTCTGCTATGGAAGCCTGAGAGAGTTTTATTGAATTTAGATTCAATATTGAACATACCTTACATGCTTATCAGTGTATTTTTAATGACATTAATTGTGAATCATAACCTCCAGTGCATGATGCTTGTCCTTGTGCCCAGGAGGATGGATTGGTACCAGCTGGAAGTGTATGTGAAAGCAACAGTGGTGCATCTCTGTGAACTAAGGAGAACTTCAATTCTGGGACAGGAAATCCACCACCCCTTTCAAGTGTCACGTATATCCACACGTACAACAGCAGAGGGTGTGCTTTGTGAGGAAGTGCTGTCCCAAAGGTGCTGCTGGTGACCATGTTCAAGAAACAATTTCAAAGTACAGAGGGAGCTACTCACTACTCGGTGATTTTTGCCAGCACCAGCAGAACACAGCGCTGAAGGATCTGCTCCTGAGTCTAATGGGGCCTCGGGGCACGCTTCAAACACAAAGTAAAATGAACAACCAAACCCTGGTTTTTGTTTTTACTCTCTGGACATCTATTTCAAGTAACAGTAGTTACTCAGTAACACAAAAAAAAGATTTGTTGAAGGTTATTTTCTCATTGCCTTTTAAGGTTATAGTTCTTAGTACCAGCCTTTGTGGTTCTTGAAGTAGAAATCTTGAAGCAGAAAATTTGAATAATTTGTTGCAAACGAAAGTTTCCTTATTTTTAGGAGAATCACTAACTCAAGATTAAAATATGTAAGTTCAAATGCTGAAGGTTAATAGATACAAGTAAAATGCCCTCTTGGCTGAACTTTTGGCTGTCAGGCCAGGAAAAAATATTTGCAATGAAAGAATGAAACCTTTTTTCATCACTGCTAGTTTGAAGCAGATTTTTTTCACATTTTTAGGTTCACGTGCACTGAGTAAATGATTGGATAGTTTCTTCAGCAATCTGGGAGTAAGAGAATCTAAAGAAGCATACGTCATCAAGGATGTTTTCAAATGCACAGACACATGGGCTCTTTCTAGTTAAAGTTGTGATAAGATACTGATGGCAGAGTTCAGATTGTATCTGCAGAGGAGGGTCAGTCAGAGCCTGTTTTTGTAGGGGCCAGAAGTAGAAACAGTGGTCAATAAAGCAAATCTACCATTCCCTGTATATGCTTCCTCAGTGGAATACCTCTCGTGTATTTGCCAAACACGGTAAAGAATATGCTTTCATTCATCCCACGGCTGATGCAAATCCCTTTGCTCTCCCTTCCATTACTGCTGTCTTTCCCTTCTTTTTAGAAATCTTAATTCTGCCTCAAGCCCAAACACTGTTACATGTCATTACCCAGCTTTCTGAATGACAGCCACTGGCATCTGAAAAACAGTTTGAATTGTAGCATGATAAAGGGATCCATTACAGATAATACCAGTCCTGAGCATCACAAACCATATCTCCAAAAACGATGACCTTGCTTTTTTGTTGCCTTCTTTCATTTGCATGCCTTGTGTCCCACATCTAATTCTGAGTATATTAAGATTATGGTTTCCCAAACTCTTCTCAGTGTGACAGGAGTGTGTTTTTTAATTATTTTTTTTTTGAAGAGTAGTGAGATTTTCACAAAAGCATGAACTCAACATGGAGTTTGTGTTCTAAATAAAAAAAATCAACAATCAAAAGAACTGCATTACAATTGCAACATTGGAAATGTATGAAGATTTTGCTGTTATATCTTAATCTTAAATATGAACGACGACCTTTTAAACCCCTTGAATTCTAAAAAATCTGAGCAAATAGACGTGTTTACAAAAAGATTAATGCTTGGAGTTAATATTCATCCAGCTATTTTTTAATGTTTGCTTCTAGACCTGTTTCCTTTTAGTTGTCTGACACCTGCATCTCTTGGAAAAAAATATAGAAGAAAGTTATTTAAATTAATCTGGAATTTGCTTGTTTATTTTTTTTTTAACCTTTAAAACTAAAAATGTCAAGTCTGTTCTCCACCGGGTGTGTTGGAAGAGCTGTGATTGTGACAGGTCCAGCCTATGGGCTCAGTGAAAAGGGATGACCCAACAACAATGGGGGAACAAAGACCTTGTGATGCCCATCAGTTTTCTCAGTATTGACTGTGCCTAAGGAGGAGCCAAGCAATAAGAGTCTCTTTAAGTTCCTCTCTGAATTATTGGTCTGGGGGCTTGTTTAGTTGTTGTTGAGCTACCTGGCAGAGGTGATTGCCCTGAGGGGTAACGCAGCGCTGCGGCTGGGGTGGTCCAGTGGCTGGAGAGCTTTTTTGGGAAGCACCTGCCTGGCCTTGCAGTGCCAGCACTCCTGGAGAACACACTGGGGTGAGTTAGCCTCAGGTTTTGTGTGGTGTACGTCTGAAGTGCACGTGTTCAGAAAACATGGCACACTGAAAGCAAATGAACAGAGTCAACAGCAGAAAATGAGGAGCAGACGTAAAGAGACAAAGGCAGAAGGTTTATTTTGTGTATAAAGGTAGGAAAGTTATGTACACATGCACGATGTAGGTGAGGATACAGAAGTACAAAGAGGAAAGGAGCAACATTTCTGAGGTCAGGGGATGTTTCATGATGACAAGGCATTAGAGGAAGGAAAGAATTCATTTACAGGTGAGTGTATTCAGTAGAAGAAGGAGTGAACTCTGTTAATATAATCTAGATTAATAACTTGCATATTGCTGTAAATTCATATAAAACCTGTGGTTAATATTGTATACACACTCATATCAAGTTTCTAGTATTGAATAGAAAGAGTTTTGGAATCTCTATACAAATGTGTTCTTTGTTTTTCACATTATGCATATAGCTATAGTGAGACAGATGCACTGTTGTTACGTGTATTGTTTCTACCTTTCTTCCCCATTAATACTAGAATGAAATTTCTTCTTAGTGTAATGTATATTCTATAAAATACATAACAATTCAATTTACTTATGTGGAAGCTGAATTAAGCCCATTGAGAAAAAAAACCAAAACTAAACAAACTTTATAGTGATTTTCTTAATTTTAATTATTAAAAAAAATTAGTTTGGTTAGTGGCAGCAGTCTTTTTCATTCCAATTGTAAAATTTTTTCTTTCTTTGCCTTTAGTTAGCTTTCATTTCAAGTAATGTGTGTTTAAATTTTTCATTATTTATTTCAATAATACTGCAATGAGCAATGTTTTTAGCTATGATTAAATGAAACCTACAGTTTGGAATGAAGTTCCCAGCATAACATGTTTTGTTTTAAATTTCTCCATATGAAAAAGGAAATGGACTAAACTCTATTAAAGGTGATTGTTTTCATTTTGTTTTATCATTGATATTTTGAACCCAAAGGCAAACATTTCACACATAAATATTGATTTCATAAAATTTTTTTTTTTAAAAAAAAGATAAAAGCAACCCAAAACATAAGTTTGACCCCAATATTTTATCTGGAGTAAAAATCAATTTTCAAAAAAAATATTTTCATTGGAAAAAAAATATCCAAATGCAGTTTAGTTTGTTTGTTTTTTTCTCCTTGCTGGTGTTCTACAATTCCCAGTATTACATGTGATTCCCAGAAAGTAAGATAACTAAGCCCCACATCTGATAGAATATACATTTTTTGTTTCTGACCCCGCTACATTAATTTCATCTTCGGTGCTGGAACATTCATTCCCATCTAGTGTTTATTGACTGCTTTCAAGGAGAAAAGTATTTTTTTGCTAGATTATTATTTTTATATATATTTTGGGGTTGGTGGTTTTTTTTTTGTTGTTTTTTGTTTGTTTGTTTTTTTTTAATAAGAAATTAACAAGAAAATTGCCCCAATCACTTTTCGAGTATGATAAAGACAGTAAAGCAATTATCCTTGAACACAATTATTATAAGTAAATATATTGTGCTTAATTTTTATGCTAAGGCAGATACTTGAAACAGGAATATGTGACATAGACCAGGGATGAATCACATTTTTTCTCACAAATTTACAGAAAAGTTTGTTTGGGTTTTTTCCTCCCCCTGAAAATAAGAGTAGGCTTCTTTATAGCACAAACCTTGCTGCAATCGTGCACTGAATGGTAGTCAGAAAAATAACAGAATTTGGGACATTTATGAAAGTGTAAAATAAAAAATAGAAGCCAGATCCACTTGCAGGGGCTTATGCTGTATCCTTCACATCTTACTTATATACTCTCTTAATAACAAAACACCACCTTATATGTGCTTGTTCTTTTGAATCCTCATTCAAGGATGCTATTCAAATCAGTAGGAATGCAGAATCTATGCAAATGGGATAATGAATGCCCAAAGAGATGGTTTCATAATTCATAACTGGGGGGGCTTTGCTTTAAAGAATTGTTAAAAAAACCCAAAACTAAACAAAAATTTACTTTTTACTACTGTTTTGTATTTAACAATGTATTTCAGTTGTGTCTGCACTCTCAAAGGCAGCTACACAGATCTTTTGCTATTTTTTGCTAAATCTCCTGTGTTCATAATTTTCAGGCCCCTTATTTTCATTCTTTTAAAAATCCATGGACAACCAGTCAACTGAACTACCTTGCTTCCTAAGAAGGAAAAATCTCGTAAGTTTTGTCTGATGACACTAATCTGTTAATCAATAACACAGATTTACTTGAAGTTGTAGAAATCTTTAAACAAACAACAAATCTATGATTTTCAAGTCCGAGGTACTTACTGGGTCTTTCTTGAAAAGGGAACAATGGTGAAGATTGAGGTAGTTGTATTTTATCTCAGTATAATACATTGGAGGTGTACAGGCTACTGGAGCGAAGGATCAGGGTTAGTGATATCAGTGCTGGATTGCCACTAATTCAAATGGATGTGGGAGCCTCCTCAGCAGGTTGTCAATTGCTAATCCAAACCATTATCTAATTATCCAAAAATATCCTACACGATTTCAGAGGTGTGAGACCGAACTGCCCAAGCAATGAACGTGGTGTGTGACGTAAAGATAGTGACCATCTGTAAGATTTAATGTAAAGTTAGCCTTATTGAAGGCAGTGGGTCTTTGTCACCCTATTGTTGCAATAGAGTTTGAATGCCACCATCAGTAAATCTGACAGTTCTTGTTAACATGAATTGCCTGTTGCTGTGTCCCAGTGTCACCCTGTGGCAGTGTCTATGCAGTGAAATGCTCCAGTGAGGGTGGGATGAAACACTTTTTAACATTTACTAGCATTTATTCTAAAACTAAATGATCAATAGAAAACCATTCAAAGAAATATAAAACAAGTTTTAAAACTCTGATATTTGTATTGCTTTGCTAAGTTGTTTGGTCAAGGCATCTTCTGCTGCAGTAAAAGACAAAAGTTTAAAGACTGCTTAGTAGTCTTCCTGATCACCCCACTCAACTGCTGGTTCATCATCCATTCGTAGAATAAGATAGGAGAGAAGCTGAAAGAGATTCTGCCACAACAATAAAGAGACAAAAAAGGAGAGGTCGCTTACATCTATCTCACAGCGTTCCCCAGCATAGTTCACGTCGCAGAGGCAGTGGAACTTGTTGAGTAGGTTCTGGCAGAGGCCCCCGTTCAGACATGGGTCAGAGCTGCACTCATCAATGTCCTTTTCACACCTAGAGGAAAGACTGCAAACTCTAAGCCTCTGAAATCACAAATCAAACGCGTCAGACAGGCATATTTTTAATTCAGAAGCTTTTGGGGGAAGGGAGAGGAAGATGCTCTGGGGCATATTTCCACACGTGTTTATGATTTTATTAACTACCTGATTAGCCACGCTCAAATCCTGAACTTCCTGTATTATTTTCAAACACAGATAGTTAAGCAGGCAATTTCATATCTGTAAAGCGTTTCGTGGTTAATGGTGCTTAGCAAGGTGTAATGAAAGCTTGTGTATGATTTTAGAGCTAACTCTGGTACAAGTCCTGCTGACAGCTTGCTTTTCCTTTTCATTGTTCCGGGAAGCTGAGGGCACATTTTCCTTCTCAGTAGTCTGGGTATAAGTCAAACAAATGTGTGTTTTTCCCGACTGAGTGCCCCTGGAAATATTCACCTGCCTGTTTGGTTTTTTTTTCCTTTTATATTCTCCCCCTCAGTTTGGAATATCAATAGATCCCAGCACAACTGCCTGCCCGGTCTCTCTGAGACGGGCCCCAAAAATGGTAAGAATGGTGTAGAACAGGCTTTTAAAAGCCTCAATATGTATCATTAAATGTTTTTGAGTTAATTCTGATGATAAAGTAGATTTGAGTTTTCATAATTTCTCAAGGTGAGCAATGGAAGGATAACAAGGAATTTGTAAAATTGTCTGAAAGCTATTAATGATTTGGTGATTTTGTCCTCTGACAATGCTCCCTTTTAATTCCCTGCTCCCTTTCATCAAGTAATGCTAACAGTTAATCCTAATTTTTCCAGATAAAAATGCAGGTCTATTCTTGAAGAAGAATGTGAGCAACTCCACTGAGTTGAATTATTCCTCACATTCTTGAAGAAGAATGTGAGGAACAAAGTGCTTTGTTCAATGATATTTATAACCCTGCAATAGAAGCCTAGTATTACATCAGAGAAGGGCATTTTTATATCAAAAAAACTTTTACTTTATTATTCTCTAAAAATTTTTCAATGGCTTCTTTAAATGGTAAATTATATTATATATTTTAAAGAGCTAAAGTATTTATCCAATGTGTAAAAATTATGTAGCTATGAACTTACTTATGCAAATTAAAAAAAAACCAACAACCCCTCAAATCTTCCAGGGAACCAGGCACCTGGATCCAGCTGATCTTCAGGAACACTTAAAAGCCTGACTCCCTTTAGGTAATTTTGAATGTCCCAGTCTGAATTAAATGAAAAATTTGTTTTCAAGAGACAGCTACATCTCCTTTTATTAAGAGTAATATTTTTGTGTTTCCTTTTCTACATGCTGTTAAGTTCATTGGGCTTGTGTGTGTGATCCCAAATCAATTGATTGGCATAGAAAGAATCTGTTTTCTCTATACAGTGCATCCATGGCTTTTTAAGGGATGAAATATTGTCTTAAAGGAAAATGCCTGCTTTATCAATCTAATACATAAATATGCAGAGGGGTTTGGTTTTTATTTTCTTATTAACTGATACATTTGAATTTGTTCTGAAAAAAAAAGAAGGGGTGAAATTTTCTCATTTGATATACTAAGACCTCCAACCACAGAAGTACCACTGGTTTATGGTTCGGCAGCCTGAAGGAAAAGAGGACAAAGAGTCAATTTTAGGCTTTGGAGAAGAATGCCTGGCTGTGATAGTCAGTTAGTGTGTGACTTGCTCGGTACATGGCTGTGTTCAATACGAGAATCATGGGAACCATAAAATAGAGATTATTGCCAGTCAGTGGGATGGATGTAAGGAACACTCATTCCCAAAGCTGTAGTTAGCAAGTTGCCTGGCGGGGGAAGGAAGAAGGAAAAAATAATTTCTTTCTACCTTAAACCCCCAAGAAATACACACAATGAAGAAGTATCTATGAATATGCTTTTACTTCTTAAAATTTTGTTTTATTTTATTTTTTCACCTCTGCTGAATGTCGCGAGGTGGTGCAAAGACAACCTGGCTGTTAACAGTGCACCACAGATGTGTCTGCCGACCACACTGCGCGTTGAGGGGGTGGGAATTTTCATTTCACCTCTCTTTTATAGCTTAATGTACTATTTTACACAAAATCAGAGGGCTCTTAGGTTTTTGAGAGAATGAGAACTTTTTGCTGAAAACTCCTCTGTGTTATAGCTTGGTGCAGTTACACTTTTGGATATTACACTCGGATGTAATGCTAGGGGTACATACAGTATTTTCTTTCTCACTGTCCAAAAAATGTCCTTATCTGTTCAGACCATAGTGTGACTGGGGCAGTGCCTTCCTACGTTTTTACAGCCCCTAATGCCCTGAGGCTGTCAGCCCTCCCTGCTGCAGAACTGTTTGTAGACCATTATTAAATGGTAATTAAATTGCAAAATATGCTACAAGATAATACAAATTTCAGTGTGAGGAAGTCCCTCTGTTTCAGACTAAACAATAACATATAGAAAGTGTTTCTTAACCTCTTCTAAAAATAATAATTCTGTTTTCATACTTCAGCATTCAGTAAGAAAGTAGCGAGCTGCAATATCACAAGGTATGTCACCTCATCCTATCCCTGTGATGGAATAGATTGTGTATTCACAACACATACATGTGAAAATGAAACAGCTTTGCATGTTTGCGTGACAGTGTGTGTAACTAATTTATACACATGAGCAGGGTATGTGTGTTTATGTGTCCCCACCTATAGAAAGATAACATTATAGCATCATACAAAAATTTGACCCAGAAGATTAAAAAAAGGCACAGAAAAGCAATCTTACAGTGCTGTTTAAGAAATAATATCTTGCTCTAGAGTTACTCATGCTACATTGGACTGAATCTTGCTGTATTAATTTGCGATTTTCATCTAAGTAAAACTGCTTTACTTCAGAGCCCCAAAGTCACTCAAGCGAGGTACTTAAACATGCCTTGTCTGTATTTCTGCAGGAGGGCAAAACCCCTATTGCTGTTACCCTCAGGGCTCTTTTGGAACAGCTTGTGGAAGAATTGCTCCACAAAGACCTGCAGGGCAAAGCATCTCACCGTTCTCCAACAAATCCCGGCAGGCACGCACAGGTCAGCTCACCACCAAGGTCGGTGCAGTTGCCATAGTTGAAACATGTGAGGTTTTTCTCTTCGTTCCCACAAACTGTATATGGTAATCTTCTGTATCTAGGTAAAGAAGAAGGCAACAGCAGTTATTTGCACTTTCCTTGTTCCTGGATGTCTCGTGCTCTCTCAGCTGAAGCAGGGGAGCGACGCTGTTACTGACTGGGATATTGTCCGAAAGAGTGGTAGCAGCAACTGAGATTTGAGAATCACACAACAGGTATTGCTGAACTTTTTTAATTTGATGAATTTAGTATCATTATAGCTAGAGTACTGACGTGGCTCTCTGAGATACCTGGACAGGATATTGCCTTCTCTGAGAGCAATGGACAAGCTTAGAAGGGAGAAGTTTATGGTGTGCAGAGAAGGGCAATGAAAGGGAAGAGAGGCCAGGGAAGAACCTGCAGCCTTTCCAGAGAAGAATCTGAGATGAATAAGAAACAGTCATGAGAGGAGTGTCAGAAGTGATGGAAAAGGGGGACTGTATGGTGTTTGCAGCTACCAGGAAAGCTGGGATGAGAGCAAGCTGAGAGGAAAAAAGCAACTTAGCAAAGATGCTGTGCATGAGGAAAAAAAATTCTTTGCCTGCCTTTCTATTGTTATTTTCTCTTACCCACCAACTCTAAATTTTTTATTTATAGTTCTAGAGCTCTATTACTCTAATAAAAATATGGAGGTTTAAAAACCTTAGAATATTTTTCTTAAAAATGGTTTAACATGTATTTTCAAGCTCTGGAAGACTTGTAATTGTGTCACCAGAGAGCTCACAGGACCAATGCTGGCAGCCTTGTTCCCTCTGCCCTTACCTCATCAGTCTCTGCCTGAGCTTCAACCTCAGTCCACACCTAATTGATCCATACTGCTTTCTGTACTGCAGAGTCCTTATACATTGACTCTGCAGCCATAACTAATATATGGTTAGATGCATAACATCTGTGTTGAAAACAGAGATGTCAGTGGTGTAATAATAACTCTTCAGAAGAGACTTGACAAAATCATATGGATCAGCTTTGTTTATAGTACCTGCAAAATCTTCCAGTGAAGTTAGCAGCACACAGGCAGGAGTATCCATTAATCCCATCAATGCAAGTGGCCCCATTTGCACACTGGTGGCCGAGGCAGTTGTCTATGTCCTCTTCACAGTTTTCCCCTGTGTAACCAGGTTCACAGCTGCACTCATAGGAAGTGACCCCATCAGTGCAGTTTCCATGAACGCAGGGGTTTGAGGAGCATTCGTCAATGTTGACTTCGCAGTGGGTGCCGGTGTATCCATCAGGACATGTGCAACGGTAGGAAGTGTACAAGTCTTCACATATCCCCTCATGCATACAGGGATCTGAGCTGCAGACATCCACCTGCAAACAGCCAGTACGAGCAGTGTTTGCAGATATTTTGAGAAATTGCTCCGCCTGAGGTTTTTTAGTAGGGATCTCAGCATTTTCAAAGTATGAGAGATAAATGCCACTGATGTCTATGGTGCTCATACATCCTCGCAGACCATCCAGACCGTCAAAAGCCTTGTCAGCCACATAGATGTCTGTGTCTTCTCTTAAAAAGTTGAGGGTTCCTGCAGCAGCTGTGCTAGTTGCAGTGTCTCTTTTGTTATCTATATCCATGTGCCACCTAGAGGACTGGGACAGGGGCTCTACCATAGAGACCATCACTTGATGCCACTTCCCATCACTCACAGGCACTGAGCTAGCAAGGGTCAGCCTATAAAAGCTGTTGCCGCTTTGTAATTGAAAAAGTAACTTGGAGTTGTGAATACTGATGATAACAAACTCTGGCTCCTTCTCCGCATACAGCAGGATCACATCAGTGTCCCTAGTTCGAAAGCCAAACACGATATTGGTGAGGTCTCTGCTGATTTTGCCGTTGCTTCTGTAAAATATCGCACTGCTCCGGCCACTAAACACTGCGTTAGCAAGACCTGTGCAAAGATAATAATTGAGAAACCAGGCCAACTTTAAACCAGTACATGTGGAACAATATCTCTCCATGTTCCCTGTCATGTAAGTCCTTTTGGGTTTGCTGAAAAACAATCAAATTCCACCAGTGTCTCAGTTATCCCTGTCTGCCCCTTGTGACTATGGAAATTACAGGGCAGTGCCAGCGTCAGCTATAGTGACATCAAAAGTGTGCTGCTTTGCATCATCTCAAGTCAACACTCTAATATACAATTCTGCATTAGAGTCACCTCTGTATTGCAGAAGAAGACATACATTTGTCATTTTGTGTTTCTTCCCTAAGTACAGGCATCTAGTTATTCCCCATGACAGATCTGGATGGGGTGGATGTTTCTTCTCAATTCTTTTTTTTGCTAGATGTTTCTTAAGATGTTTTTAAAAGGATTTGATTGGATCCCAATTTACTCTCACTGATGCAAAAGGATGAATTTAATTGAAGTTAGTTGATGAACAGCCCCCTCGAAATCCATGTAAGAAGAGCCATGCCTGTCACATTTAAAGGCAGCTTCTCCTGCTGTGTAGGCTGTGCCACAGCCCTGCTGACAGCAGTGAGCCTGTGCTGGTGGGACTGGGAGGGCAGCAGCACTCAACTTGCACTGCTGTGAGTGAAAATTGATGGGCTACGTTGTGGCAGTTTTATGGACATCTTCACAAAGGTATTTGACATCATTCATTAGCATGGTTTCTACTGAAATGCACTAACTCACTGGGCTGTAAATTTACACGTTCTGAGATTTATGAGGATTATAGACAGGGAGGACAGACAGGAAGGAATGTCTTCTGTCTGTATATCAGAAAAAATTAGCTTTGAAAGATCCTAGCACTGAGATAAGGTGGGTTTCCGAGCTATCTGTGGGCTTAGTAAGTGTTGAAGAAAAGAACCCCTGGGAATCCCAGTATGAAGTTATTGACTTTATATCCTGATACTAAAGGCAGCAGAGGTGTAACTAAATTTCCTGGTGCATCAAATGTAGTGTCTTTCTCATAGAAGAAGTTTCCTCAGAGGAAATTGTACTAAAAATCAGTCAGAGTTTTTCCAATTTTTTTCTGATTTTTTAAAAACTGTCTTACAAAGCTGCTGAGTTTTTTTTAAGCTCATAAAGATAAATTACCCCTGTAGAACTCTTACAAAAGTCCTGAGCACAGCAAACAGCCTCGATGTGCTTTTACTCTCAGCTGTGCCACTGGGCATGCAGTTTTGCTGTTACTTAATGTTCCCCACATCAGCTTCTTGTAATGTTATGTTCTCTTTTATGGAGTATTGTGTAATGTTTTGTTCTCTTTTATGGAGCGTATGTCTTCCAAAAGGGCTTGCTAATCGTAGCCATCTAGGTGGAACCATGGCCACAGCCCCTGAAAAACAGCTTTTTTGCTGCCGTGGCTTAAAATTGTATCCAGAGCAGTAGACACCAGGCTGGCAAAGATCTCACTGGCCAGGAAAGCTTTTATTACCATCTGTTGAACAAGAAGTTTATCCTGTAGCTAAGAATACAATTAGTTTAAAATGTAGCTCTATAGTGCAGGAATTTTAGAATATCTATTAGGAAAACTCCCTACTGCTGCCACGTAAACCAGCACAGAAATCTTAAAGTGATGACCTTGAGATATTGAAAGTGTAAATGATCTTGAGTTTAGCATAAGGAAACAGTTCAGATAGTTTTCCCTTTGCTGTCTCCATGTTTATATTCTACCATAATATGCAATAATAAATTTTATGAGAGAGCATATTTTGATGTTATCATTAAAGCCATCTGTGTGAGAAGGTGTAATTATTCTAATTTCAGTTATAAATTTTAACAAGTCCTGCAATGCTGATTCTAACAATCTCCATAAAAATAGCATCATATTGGTCTGGCAATGTTAGAAGTCTTTTGTTGACCAACCTTCTCATTCCTAAAACTCAGCCATTCTAACAGCTTCAATCAGATTGAGAGTGAATTTCTCTTCCTTCACAGCTCCGTTAGGGCTTTCTTTGACAGCAAAAAGAAAAAATATTTCTTCAAGATCCTTACTTGCTTTTTTACTTCCACTCCAGAGTGGGAAGGTGGCTAATGCTAAAGACAGCTAAT
Organism: Pachyramphus minor; assembly: GCA_013397135.1. Lineage (NCBI taxonomy): Eukaryota > Metazoa > Chordata > Aves > Passeriformes > Tyrannidae > Pachyramphus > Pachyramphus minor. Next base: position 411,955 of record VYXB01007791.1, on the reverse strand, counting down.
GCTCATCAGTTGCCAAATAGACTGTTTGATGTGCAGGTGCTTCTTATGAAGACACCAGTTTGAGTAACTGTTCTGCTGGCACTAAGGTGACTTTCTTCAAAGCTATTGAAGATTTAAGGAAATCAAATGATGTAATGTATGTTATGTATCTTGTCTTTTCAAGAGGACAGAGAACATCCTAAGGTTAATCCAGCACTGGATATCCTCTTATCTCTTTGCAGTGGTAGTATGATGGGTACACTCATGCTCTGGCAATGTACTGTATTTGTTGTACAACAAGTTGTGCTGAATGAGTAAATATCAAAGGTCCTGTAAACATTGGTGTCTGAGTCAGGGTGTCTGGCCGAGAATTTCTGGGCTTGGTAGGGCAGACTCGTCCCATTAACCTTACTTAAAATTGACATAGTTATTATTTTCAGACAGAAATAACATTTGAATGAACTTCAGAGGCAGTGACTATTTAGTTTCAAGGCAATGCTGATGAAAATTTTGCTGATCTCCAAAGATGATTGGAATAACCGAAATGTACCTACATTCAAATCCTTGGTGCACCAGCTGGCATTGTGCTTCATGAGGACAGGGCCCAAGCTCACACCACTTAACTTCCTCGCATGCCTTCCCCACTGTGTTGGGGGGGCACGTGCAAGTGAAGTCATCCCAGATTGAATAGCACACACCACCGTTGTGGCAAGGGTTGGACTATGGGGAAAGAGAAGAGATAACCTAAGTATGAGTAAAGTTTGGTGACCTCCCAACTCTAGGGATGGGGGACTGTTTGGCAAAAGGGAGTTTTCTGTTTATTTCAGATGGAAACTGGTAAAGAGGAGTACTATGACAGCACAGTGTGTTCAATAATTGGTGAAAAACAGTATTTCAACCTTAAAATAGTTTAATTCTCTGCTATGAAAATACATATTCCTGCTGATATTGGTCATATTGGGCATAACTCAACAAAATCTGCTCCTTTTAACATTTTTACTTGTTTTCCTAGGATGTCATTATAATCAAATAATATGTGGAAACATACCAAAAAATTAAAATAAATTCCCCATTATAAATATGTGAAAATGCTCTGAAAAATGTCATTCTTACCTTGCAGAGGTTGTCACCAGTGCAGCCTTGGGTGACATTAATAAGGGTTCGGTTGATAAGAGAATTCAGTGGATTGGTGATGGGAAAGAATTCCAGCGGCTGGTTATTCACTCTTACATCTTGGATACAGCCTTTGAAATACCTGCCATTTCTATCAGTTTCTTTCTTATCTGGTAGGCCTCCAATGTAAAGAATATCCTTACTTTGGATGGTTAGTAGTGGAGTAGATATAAAGCCTAGGTAGTGAGAGGACTGGAACAATTCCATCTTATTTGGTTCTATTTTTAATGTTACTAAGTAAAAGTTTCCATCGTTCACCAAGTGTTTTCCTAGTAACTTAATGGAATTTAGAGCTGACATTGTGAGTTTCCCACCTTCCAAATAGACTCTTATGTAGAGGTAAGTACTGTTTCTCAAAGCCAGTAACAAGCCAGAAGCCTTGCGTGTTCGGACAAACATTGATATGATGAAGTTCTCATTCTGAGTGGCATCAACAGAAAAAGCAGCATAGCCTGAGGAGTCCTCAGATCCAAACCGTCCCGGAATGTACTCTTGAGGTTAGAGATATGGGAGGGAAAAAAAGAAAAAGGGAGAAAAATAAAATAGTTAGGGCCAGACGACAAGGGGACCAACTACTTCTAGTAATATTTACGTATGGTAGTAAGATGTGCTTGTATTTATGGATGAATAAAGACTTGATGCAGCTGTAAATAGCTTCTATTTGAAAAATCCTGTTGGCTTCCATGGCTGTAGCATTAAGCCCCAGTAGAGGACCAGATGTTATATTACTGGGCATATTTTTCCCCTTTATCATGTTCTGTGTAATGCTGTGTTTTCAAGTGGTTAAACAAGGACAGATTTCTATAGTTTCTTGGATTGGTCCTCAGAAAGATCATTTTGGAAAGAACCTAGCTGCTTTGATCCTCTGATGACCATGGAATTTACTGTAATGCTGGACTTTTGTGATGTTTTTTTGCACAGATTCCAACTGCAGAAAGCTGAGCATCAAACCCCTCTTGCATAAATAGGGCACCCGCTTGGTGCTGCATGGGCTCCCCAGCTCTCTGCCAGACTTTTTGTTCTTGGGGCTCAAGATATACTTATACACATCAACTTGTATCCAGTTATGAATCCTGCTAAGTCCTGTGAGTGCCCATTGTGCTGTGGTGTCATGGTGGAAAAATGATCCTACATCAAGTAAGCTTTTTTTTTTTGTGCTTATCAATTAGAATTACTAAATCAAAACCATCTGTCTCTCTCCCTTACTCCTTATTTTCAGTAATGATTTTCAGACTTGGAAGAATACAAAATATGTAGCCAAAACTGTATTTTATTCTGATGAATCATCTCATTAAAAAACAACAAAGTGTTTCTATTTTTGCACTGTAAGTTTTGTGATCTTGTCCTCAATATTATAGACTTCCTGTCTAAAGCATTTCAAGAGCTATTTTTAATATATGAAATTCATAGAAAGAATAAATCAGGCTTTTTGTTTTTAAATGCTCACAAAGCTAAAGATTCAGTCCTCTGCTGTGCAGTAAAACTCTTAGAGTGAGATCTCATAGGCCAACTTTCTGCCTGCAGCACTACTTTTTATTATGACTACATTGAAAACCCCAATGAAAACAGGGACTGACCATGAAGCGCCAACAGACCCTTAATGACCACGCTGCACTACTATGTGGTATGATCATCATATTTAGCAATGGGAATAAATCCTAACTTGTTCCTTAACAGACAATTTCACAATTAAATTTGAACTAGTTTGTTTCTACGAATAACATTTCCTATATACCTACATCTACTTTTTAAAACTCTCCTATGTAGAAATAAATACATGTTGAAATTGGTGTTTTGAGGCATTAAGTCCATTTAAGTTATATGTTCTCTGTAAGGTGGTACCAGAGACTGAAACATTTCTTCATGAGGGCAAAAAGAATATTTCTGCTGGAATGAGGATTCCACAGCTGCAATATTGGAAAGAACTGTTAATCTTCAAAAAGATATTTCATGTTTACAATAACTTTGTTACATTTCTCTCTATTTATAAATATGCACTTATATCATCAGTCTGATCTGTTTGATGAGATGACTGGCATCACCTTGGCCAGTATTAACCCCTTGGGTCACAACATCTGGATGTTGATCAAAATGAGTCAACATCTGTTTGTTATTTTGTATATGTAGAGAAAATATTGCCTCTTGTCAATTAAATACTTGGCAACAACTTTTCTTCAGAAAGACACCAGCATTTTCTTATGTTATCCTTTACCACAAGTCTCCCCCACTCTGCCTTTTAAGAAACCTGCCACAGTCTTTTAAATATGGCATATATCTAGAACCTATGTATCAAAATGGCACAGTGCCATGATTAGCAAGGAATATTGTGGTCAGCAGGAAAAAACCCCCACCATTGCATTCTAACCATTTTCAACAGTTCTAATGCCAATATAAGCCGCTCCTGGCCCTGACTGGTTTTAATTTTGCTTCATATAAGGAGGCAAACATATTTACCAGATGTTGTCCTATACTCCAAAGTTGTCTTCCAAATCTTTGGATAAATTACAGCTAGACTTCAAAGAAGTCTGTTACAATTACCTCTCAGACTTTGTCATTTCGCAATAAAGCCAAAAAGAAAAACTATTGAAAGGTATTGATAAGTATTAGGTACAGCATACAAAATGAAATTGTATTTAAACATTTTGAAACGTATTTGGAACCACAGCTTTCTGCAGCAATGCCTTCAATAAGCCCCTGAGGCCAGTTGTTCAGCTGATGTAAATCAATCTAACTTCCCTGGCGGCACCGCAGCCATGCCAGTTTACACCAGTTTAGGATCTGTCCATTCCAATCTGACCATGGCACTGCTGTTGTGCTTAATTTTTTCCAGTCCACTTGGCAAATATATCTACATAAATATACGCATGTATGTAGACGTGTATGTGCGTGTGTGTTTCCTGCTCCCTAAACATTGCTCTGCTGACCATGTGTGGGTGGTTAGGAAGGGGATGGAGGGGAGCAGCAGCAAGGGTGCTACATAGAAGAGTCCTGTACAATTTTCTTAAACAAAAACGCTTGTTTGAAACTGGTAAAACTTTATCTGAGGAAGAATTGCACAGTTCACCCCAAAATGTTCCTGAGGGTTGCTGCATTTACAGCTCCAGAGGGCTTCACCCACCAGATGCAGCATGGGCGGGGACCTCTTGTTGTCCTTCCACTTTGCCCCAGCCTGCACTTGGAAAGATCATTTGTAGCAGGGAAAGTGCTACAGGCATCTACAGCTTTTGTATTGCTACCCATCACTGCCACAGAAGCTGTTTGCTGAGATGTGCTCTTCTGTTCCCTCACACATGGACACGTTTCCCTCTGGTCTCTGTGCAGCTCCCCGGGAACCACTGCCTGGGCTAGCGATTGTCCAGCACTGTCTTCAGACAACTGAGAGATGAATGGTCCCTGTCTCTAGCCACTGAAGCCCTGCCTACTCCTTGGGCTAATCAGATTAAGCTAATAGTATAATCTCATTCATTTTTTAAAATTGGAATCTGTCTTTTTTTAACTTGCAGTACTTTTGCTTGCCTTTCATTGCCTTAAATGAGTCTCTTTATAAAAGCCTACAGAGCTTGAGGATAAAATTTTCAAAGAATGCTTTGAAAGTAAATCTTAAACTCCCAGTGACTTGGTTGCTTTCTAAATTTTACTCAGCATGGATAACCTCCAGTGAACTACAGTTTTTCAGAGTTTATGGAGTGCTAAGACCACTAAGAAGATTTTGAAACAAGAAGAGTTGAATCCACCAGTTTAGCCTGACTTTTTTTGTCAGGCTGAAAAGCAGCCTTCCTGGGAAACTAACTAGAGAATAGCAAAGGTGCGCTCCTACTAACCTCTTGTACTTTTTTACCGGTTGACATTAAGCTCCAGAGATCCTAAGGCTCATGCCATTTCATCACCAGGTAAACAGTTTGAGCACCCACTTAAAACACAAATGCCAGCAGCACTCCCTTACCTGTTGCACAGTCTGGCCCTGTGTACGGCCGGTAGCAATCACAGTGGTAGCTCAGCCACAGGTTGGTGCAGCGTCCCCTGTTCTGACAAGGGTGGGTGTCACACCAGTCCTTTTTAGCACATCCTGTCCTGACATTTAAAGATGACTCAGATGATACGTTCTCTGGAGTAATAACATTCAAGTCTATTTCAATATCCTGAAGGCAGCCTACAAATGAAGGTGCAGAATGTATATTATAGGTGTTAAGCAGAGAGTTGCTGCCAACGTTCCCCACTGGTAAGCCGCCCAGAAACGTGCTCTGAAATGCAAGCATCACAGGATTGCTATCTATCTTAGCAGACGTTTTATTGAGACATGATTCTACACAAGAGCTGTCAAGCAAATTTAGAATAACAGCTCTTGCCAAGGTTACCTCCACTGAATGCCATTCTCCATCACTGACATTATGTGGGATATGCAAAAGAGCCTGTGGCTGATTATTGACTTGCACGGATAAGTGTAAGTAGCCATTCAGTAACTCCAGCTTCGCAAATGTACTTTTCTCCCCTCGGTAAAACAGAAAAGCTGTCGGTTGCACAGTTTGAAACTTCAGGTTTATATTATAGAAAAAATCCTTTTTATGGGTCAGGGGATTCTTCAACAAAAGGAAACTGTTTCCTTGAAAAGAAAACGTGGTTATTGTTTCACAGTGTCTTCCAGTATACCCAGGTGAGCATATGCAGCTGAATCCGTGTTGGCCATTTTTTAAATGTGGGATGCAGATTCCGTTGTTTTGGCATTGATGATCAGTACAGCCATGAAGAACTTCTGTACAGTTCCAGCCACCATAAAAAACACCTTCTTTGTCTGCAGGTGGGCAATGGCAAGTGTAATTCCCAGGAAAATTCTCACAGATTCCACCATTTTGGCAAGGGTTCATGTAACATTCGTTGATGTCTTCATCACAGTGAGTACCTGAAGAATAAACAAAGAATAAAGTATTCTGGTTTGAATAACTGGAGCCCAAAATAACTCTTTCAATAACATGTGTTTTATTAAATTATCTTTTATTAGAGGGGAATGTCTTGATAAAATAGATGATTGTCTGACAAGTATAAAATATGTTAAATATAAAATACCATTTATTTGTCATGGTTTCCTTCTGCAGAATATTATTTAAACACCTTATTGACAATCACACTTCAGAGAAAAGAACCAAACAAATGGACAGATTTGATATGGATAATGTGATGAAATTAAGATAGACATCATCAGATGCGATCAAAAAATTGTTTTCCACTTTTCCTGAGGTAGAAATTTAGAATGCTGTGTGAGGAACTGAATTATTTATCACATACAAAAAGCCAAGAATTGTTGCTCTAATTCCTATCCGTGATACAGTATGCTGATGAGCTGGTCTTTCCCTCTTTTTCATGTTCATTCAAAAAGTATAGGAATTACAGACTAGTATTCCTGGTCCCATATGAAACATCTTGGAGCAACAATCTTCAAGTGAGAGTCACAGGACTTACAAGTGATATATGATATGGTGGATCAGATTGGGTGAACATGTCTGTAAAGGTATGTTCAGCCAGCTGGCTATCTGAAGAACAAAACTCCCAGAGTGAGCACAGTGTGTTAATAAGAAATCTAAAGAGCTTAAACCTACTGATGGCCTGGGTAAGATGCAGTGGGATGCACCCCACCCACATTGAGTGGGCAGGAGCCACATTTCAGGGTTAGGTGAGTACTGCAGTTACTATCAAATGACCCATGGATCTCAGTTCTTCCAAATATAAGATGGCAGCGACTTCTGCTCTGTCAGCCCTTCTCTTGCTTTGAGGAGAGTTCACTTGGGATGTGAGGATCTGAGAAAAGCTGTTAGAGAAGTTGGAACCTGTATGTCCAAGCAGAATATTTCCTGTACCATATATCTACAGTAGAGCTTTTTAACCTCTCCTCTACACAAAATATAAAGTAAGAAAAGATGAAAGGAATATTTTGTCAAGTGTCTCAGAGTTTGATTGGTGGTGAGAGCACTTTGTAGAAGATTGGCAATACAGACTCATATTTCTTCTTCCATATAATGTTTGGCTTCTGGTATATCGAGTAAAAAGAGAGTAATTTGATAGATGTGACCTAAGTAGGCCTGCTGGATCACACTTCACAAAGAAAACCAAATCTGTTCCTTTTGTAAAACTAATCTGTTTACCCCTCTGCACTGTTCTTCCTCTGTAAAGTGGTAATTACAGTAACTTCTCCCTTGAGCAATCAAGTGACTGATATGTATGCAATGGATCAGGGAAAATCTGTTTCTTATATTCCTTGGAAGCAGTCAGAATATCCAAATATTTTTTGATAGCTCGTGCAAAGGGCAGCTCTTAATATTTCCACTTCCCTTCATAGTTATTTTGGAGGAAAAAAAATACTTTGCAGTTAGCTTTAAAACTAGTATCATCAGCACAAAGTAAATAGATAAAATGTCATGCACCCCAACAGCAAAACTGGTGCCAGTAAAGCAGATAATGAGATAAGTTGAGACTCAGAGTTGCAGCTAGGTGTACCAGGCACCACACCCAGCTTTATGTACAAATTCACATCAAGCTTTATCTTTCCAGCAAAATGCAGCCATTTTTCACAGAAAATTACAGAGCAGCATTCAGCCACAATGAATTGCTTCAAATAGCAGTAGGTAAGTGTAGTTACTCAGGCTAATTCCTTGGCTGTCCACTTTACTCAATCACAGTTGTAACTAGACCCGTCTTGGAGAGTGGTAAGTTACAGGAGAGCCAGAAGGGAACTGAGAATTGGGTGAGATTTGTTTAAAAAATTAGCCAGAGTGGTCATAGCATGTACATAAAAGTGTGATCAACTCACTCACCACTCTTCAATTAGAAGACTTTCCACTTGAAGCTTCCTATTACCAAACAGAGCTAGTGCTACCTCCCTGGTCTGCCAGTGAGGTTTAACAGCAGCAGTCGCTCTCTGTTTTCCAGCCGGGCTCATCTTTACTCCAGTGTGAGATGTCTATGTATACCTTAATGTGTAGTGGCATCTGGCAGAAACAGGACTCATTGGCTCTGACTTTCTCAAAGGGAAATGCACTTCCCAAACCGTTTGTTCTGGCCCCCACTCAGATGTCTGCTTTGTCCAGTTTGTGGCAATTTCAGTGTTAGCAACTTGTCCTGCTTTTGCTGTTCTACTAAATGAAAAGTGAAGTTACTGTGAGCTGTTTCCTGTTTTGGTCAATGTACATCTCCTGCCTGATATTGCTCCCTTCTCTGCTTTGACATCGAGGACAATGTGTCCTCAGGTCTTTTATATGATTCAGTCTTAATATGATGGCTGTAGAAATGCAGGTTTATTTGGGGTTTTGTGTTGGAGATAAAAATTAGTCCAGGCTACAAGCAGGTGGATCAGGGTGGTACTTAGCCTTGTCATAGAGCTTCAGAGTGGACAGACTGTGCTTAAGGATTTATTGACTGAGATCCCCTATTAAACCTTTCATAAAAAAATCAGCATAATGAATGGATAGGTTCTTAGCTGTTGCATTTTCAGTAATGTTTGATGACTCTCTGTGTACTACATTATTATCCCATGGCACCTGCCAGACATTCCCTTTGCTTTGCAACTTGTGATGTGAGTCACACTTTGCACTAGTGACTTGCCTCTGGAAAGGATGATACAGATGCATAAACTGAATCCAACTTTACAATAATGTTTTAGTATCTTTTTCTCTTCTTCACCAGGCTAGATACAAAATTAATGAATTTATTTCATGAGAATGCTAAACACTTTTGGAAATAATATATATTTCTATTTTTGAATTTAGATAGCAAATTTGACCAAAAAAAATATCAATGTCCAACAAAGAAATAAAATGGGCTTTATGAGGAGGTATACATATTATTGTTAATGTACTCCTTGCCTATGGAAAATGAGTATTATGAATGAATAATTAAATGCAAAATGACTCTCAGAGAGCCACTTAAACACATGTAATTTCAGAAGCATTTCAGTGCTTATTTTTTAAGTAACGATACTAAAAATATGTTGCAAAGATCAGCACAAACACAAATATAGGTCACACCAAAAGAGAAATAATAAGTGATTTTTTCATATCAAAAATAAATCAGCTGTTCTTGCAAGCAGTGTTGATATTGCTTGTTATCTGCCAATTGCTGTACGAGCAAAGACCACTGTCACTCAAGATAAAAGCACTCTAGATAAAAGGATTAGTCAATATTTATAGAACTGTATAAGCAGTTCAAATAGCTCAGGTTGAAGAAGTTAGCGTGTAACAAAAAGTACTCTCAAAAGATGTAAGACATATCGAAAGTAAATGTAAATGTTTCTCTTCAGTGGTTACATGCATTAGCTCAGCTAAGCATATTTGTGTTTTTAAAGCAAAAAGTAAAGGAAAATCATTCAGCGTTTTCTCTTCTAAATATATTACACACTGACCTAAAACTTCAGATAATATGACTATTTTTATCTTATTTTTACAGATGATTTCTTTTCCAGCCTGTGAAGTTTTATTCAAAACAGAGATGAAACAGTTCCTTTGACTCAGTTTTATAGCATCACTCATCTGTCTCCTTTTTTTCATTTACACATTATTACTATATGGTGCCTATTTTCTAACTGTCAACCTCTTAATTAAACTCTCTTTTTCAAATTTAGCAGAAGAGGTTTCCTGCAGAAGCAAGATGACAAAAAGCAATTATTCAAGAATAATTCAGCTGAACACCACTAATTTTCATTTTGATTAAACAATTATTAAAGTATTATCCAAATTACACTTTTGATACACACCTTTGGTTAGAAATCTGTTTACAGCCTTTTGCCTTTCCAGCTCCCTGACACTAAATAAGTATCAAGCAAGCACAAGCATGAAACGTGGATAGATGCTACACATTCAATACAGTCTAAATGCACTTACAATGTCACAAAAAATTCACAGAAAGTAAATATTTACCTGTAAACATTGTCATTAAAGTGATGTAAACTTGTATCCTAGTGGCAGCCATTTTTTCCCAAAGGAAAATTTCCCAAAGGAAAAGACTGTTTAGCACTTAAGCAGTCCACAGAGTAAGTTTCTGTAAAATTCACGACAGTTCTTAGTATAAAGGCTTCCTTTCCAGGATTAGCTTGCTCCACTTCTGTACCTGCTGATGTAGTCTGATGGTGTATTTTGCCCAAGCCAGATCAACAAGGCTTAAAGTAAGTCTCATTAAACTGCTTACACAATAGATATGTATCCTATTTAAATTAATTTTCAGCATGTTCTCCAAGTGTGCTCACACTAAACTTTGTGTTTCCTAGAAAGGCATATTTTTAGGATAAAACTGATTTATCATTTTTTTGTTATTCTATGAGGTGGTGTTTTTTAAGACCTTTTTTTCTTTCAAGGGGTTTGTTAATCCAGATCAGCTCTGATCACTGTCATTCAGAGAAACTGTACATCTCAATAAGCAGATTGAGAAGACCTAAAATTTGATCCCGTTTATTTTATAAAATATTTTTATTCCATTTACTCTCTTTACCTACTGGAAGTCTATGTCTCTAGATTTTTTTAGTGTGCTAAAGACAGAAAAAAAATAATTTACCAAATCTTTTTTTTTTTTTTTTCTTCAGATATTGAGCAAGACATTCTGATTTGGACCAAATTTAATTAGAGGAAAATAAAGCTCAAAATTTAAAAGTAAAATTTACTACTTATTTCTGTGAAAAATTTAGCAGCAGACATTATTTTTGGCACATATGTTTATCAATTCCATCTTTTCCCTTATCTACTCATTAATTAGGAAATTCCTGACCTTGTGTCAGATTTGTTCTTAGGTTGACCAAAAAGACTCATATACAGAATATAATTTTGGATTCCTTTAATCTGCAGTTCACAATTGCTTTAACGGAGATGCTCAGAAAACTGCTGCTTCTTCCAGCCTGTGACAGGCATTTTTCCTGTAATACATTCAAATGCCATGGGATAAAGATGTCATCCAGACTCTTTGAAAGGTAAGCAAGGAAGCTTTAAACAAAGTTCATGTTGATAAGTTAGTGTGTATGCACAGTGCTTATGATGTCCTGTGCTACAGCTTGACATTTAATATGCATTTTATTTTGAATATAAGAAGGAAAATTTGGAGGCTCTCAGTAATTGTCAGTCCTTTTGCAATATGACCTTGATAATATGACTGAGGTAAGATTATGGACATAAAAACAGTCAACAGATGGGGATAGACATAGGTTATTACTGCTTGGTGACAACGTGGGGCTGATGGCACTCTGAGACAGAGGAACTCATAGCAGGGAATTTAGCAAATGCCTGAAGCCATGTCAGAACCACTGGTGGGTATTTTGAACAAACCTGTCAGGAACAGCCACTCTAATTAGAGTAAGGGTTTGATACAGTTTTTAATAATATTTCCATATACAAACCAAGGAGAAAAATCTACATGAAACCACAAAAAAGTGGGTAAAAAACTTGTGTAATCCTGCCCAGAAAGTAATTGTCAGAGGTTCCCTGTCAAACTGGAAGGCTCCATTAATTATGATTTGGGATTGTCCAGGGTTTGCTCTGGTTGGTGTTTTCATAAAAGATGTGGATGTTGGCATAGAAAGCTTGCTTATTGAGTTGTCTGATAAAACAGGATTAAGAGAAACTTCTGATTGTGTTAAAGACAAAATGACCTTTACAGGTGATCATAAGAAATTGGAGAAATGGCCTGAAAAATACTGTGTTCGATTTTGGAAGGGCTCACTCAGTTTCTGTAGTCTCAGACCGGAATAACCAGCAATCAGGTGGGACAATAGTTTCAGTCCACAAAGCCTCAGTCACACCGTGGCAGGAACACTGAGTTCACTTTTAGTTCTGCACTGCAAGGAAGATTTGCATCAATTGGGAAGAGTTCAGGAATTATCATAGGTCTTGATAATATGGCTTCTGAGGAGAGGTTAAAGAAGTAGGGCTGTTCAATTGAAAGACAAGCAGAGGAAATGGGACACAGTAACAGTTTTTCAGTGTAAAAAAAGACCATAGTAAACAAGTGAAAAAACAGAGGTTTGGCCTACACAAAGAACATCAAGATCACACTTTAGGATTTCTAATGATAATAAGACAAAAAAACCTTCACATAAGATGCCTGCTGGGAGCCATAAGGTCTATTTTGGATCCTTAAAAATTGGTTAGAGGCAAAAGTGCAGTGAGACATGAGCCAGCAGATCCTGTCTTAGACACATTGATAGTCCAAATGATACCTGCATTCTATTTTTTCCATGTTTCTGTGCCTTCCTTGAATAAACTAATTCCCAGCAACTAGGCTGTAGATATGTCAAACTATATCTGCATCTATGCACATACAGCTATCAAATGCAAGCAGGAGCAAACCTTGGAGAAACTCAGATTGTAGCACACCCTTTAGAATATACTTTATGGAAGACAAAGAGTTTGCAATAATGCTCCCTCCACCTATATTTTACAGTTTTGGAAATGTCTGTTACAAAATCCTACCCCAGGTGCAAACAACTCTTTTCAAGGGTCTCATTAATCCTGAGGCCAGGGGAAAGATCTGGCAGAGCACATATTCTTCAGGGCCCCAGGTCTTAGCAGACAATCACAAAAATTCTAACTTTGCCACATCTGTGCAGATAATTGCAAAGAGATAATTGCTCTTTGCTGGAAGGAGGAAGTGCATGTTCGTGAGTGAGTAAGCGAAAGGAAATAAATTGACCATCTCTGTGTCATCATAATTAAAACCCATCCTTCTGGGCATAAATCAGACACCATGGAGGTCAGGAAGGAGGCTTTACTCCTATTATATATATCAGTGTAGAGCAAGTGAGGGGTATTTAAATGGATTCTTTTTTCTCCTATTTTTATTCAGTAAAGAACTGACTTACATTCGATACTTAATGTGACCAGTGATCTGATCTCGTATGGCAATTTCTGTTGCTGTCTTAGCAGGAAAGGCCTGTGTAAAATGAAGAACAGAATATAGGGCAGAGCTGGGGCACATGGAAAATGGGATACTTTTTAAAAAGTGGGATAATAAGCATTTGTTAACATAGGACTAATTGGCACATGATACCTTTCACACAGAACTCTAATTTTGTGAAGTTGTAAGACCTTGCTAGTTATTCCTTTATTGCAGACAAATTCACTATTCTGCTATTTTTTCTCTTGCCATTTCAAATGTATAAAGTTAATACCGGCTAGGAAAAAAAATTAAAATAGAAATAAAGTTGAGTGGCTTGGCTTAATCATTAAATATGTCATTCTAGTTGAGGGATATGGAATTCATAACGTGCTACATTCAGAATGGCATGCTGTAATTCAATCTTTTTAAATGTTGCTGGCCTGAAGCTTCATAGACTAGTTTGAATTTTCAGTAAAAATGGATTTTTTTAAAGTAGTAAAAGACTCCAATCCCTTAATCTCTCCAATCATTAAAGGTTTTCTGAGAGCAAAAGTACTTGGAAATGTTTTTCCACTTGTTTCACATGTTTTGTCACACCTAAAATAGTTTTCATTTGAGAAGAGGAAAAAAAAAAAGAAGAAGAAAATCATGTACATGCTGTAGGTGATTAGTTGTTTAGTGAGATCTGGTGTGTTTATTTTATTTTATAAATATTGGAAACAGCCGGCTGAGTTGAGCTTGGCTTCAGCTCCTGAGTGGATGAGCCAGCCCTTTCCAGAGCCTGCTCTGCAGACGGTGAGCGCTCCGTGGGCAAAGCCACACGAGAGGTCAGGCACACACAGCCTGGGAATGGTGAGGGGCCGTGTCCTGGAAGGGCAGCACAGCAAAACTGCTGCTTGTAGCCTACACCTTCATCCCATATTTCAATTTACACAGTCAGCCATGTGGATCCAATTGTAGGATTAGGGTCTGAATCTGGAGTAAAGGAAAACCTCGTTGAAGAAATATGTCCCTGCATGGCACTCATTTTCCTTTCATTTCCCTACTCTTAGAGTCAGCTTTATATACAGGTAAAAGAGGCAGCTGCTGTTGCATTTGACTGAAGGATGTAAGGAAGAAAATGAAATGCCGAGTTTTCCCAGGCAGTATCCTTCTTGAGTGGGTTTTCTGGCTGCACAAACATGTTGTAGCTCTGGCCATGTTGTTGATGTGAGACAGGAAGGGTAGACGAGAGGAGGGAGAGCACAATTACAGAGTGTGACAGGTTAAAGTGGAAAAAGATGATGTGTGAAGGCTACCATTAAGAAAGGAAAGAGTAGGTAAGATTTTGGAGACTAAACAGATGAAAAAGTAGAGGAAGATGTGAATGGGGAAAAGGAAATAAAAGTACAGAAATCAAGGGTAGCCCCAAAGATATTTGTGTTGGCATTTCAGATAGCATTCTTGTTAGACACATGGGCATTTATGGGTAGTAAGAGGAGAGAGTGTGTATTAATCTGTATAGGACATCTGAGGGATGCTAAGAAAGACTGCACCCCATAGATAAGGTCTACACAGAGATCTGAGAGTGGAGAAAGTAAACCATGGGAGCAATTCCAAAGACAAAAGATTGGATACAAATTAGAAAAAAAAACAGTCATAGATTTTTATTTTTTTTTAATTAAACATTCATGTGCACTGGAGCAGAGAAGTCAATTCCCGAAACAGAGAATTAAGACAGAATCATAGAAAAATTTAGGTTGAAAAGGACCTTGGAAGGTTATCCTATGGTCCAGTGCTCTACTCAAAGGGTCAGGACCTCATCCAGAGAAGAAATTATAATAGCAGGTTTAAGAGAATTTGTTATTTTATACCTGATTATGGACCAGATATTTAAAAGTCAAAGAAAGGTATTTGGTGTTCTGCTTTCCAGTATGGGTGGGTGGGGTGTGCGCCCTTTAAGTTGTAAAAGGAGTATATATAATTGAGGTATTTTTCATGTTTTACCTTTTAGAAAACTGTGGCAAGACTGTCGAATTCAAAGCATTAATGATCTGATTTGCATTTTTTGTAGATTTATGAGCTTGTACATACAGATGATGTGTGTGCATTTGAACTGCAGTATATCCAGAGGGATCTTAAAACAACTAATACCTTTGAGTTGTTTAATTAGATCGTACAAGGTCATGTTTCATTGACTTGAAAATCTGTTTGGAGCATATGATTCACTTCGGAATTAGAAAACAAATTAATTTTCCATCCTACAAACACTTAAGGGCTTTGAAAGAGTGGCTGTTGTTGACGAACACTTCCACTGAGAAATGAACGCTGTGTCTACTCTCCCCTAAAAGGGATTTTCTACCTTGTCTCTTGTTGGCTATTTTCTATTTGTTTTAACTGAGTTAGGCAAGCACAGCCACTGTGCTGTCTAGTGTGAAACCGCTTCTGCCCTGCAAATGGTGCTTTGAAAAATTTCAGTCATTTGCAAGATTTTCTCATTTTGCTATAAGAAATGTGAATCTCCACAACATGTAAAAGTGACTGTATTTACATAACTTCATTGTCAGCCCTTATTGAAACAAACTGAAAAAGCCAGTAGGCCAGAAAATCATAGTTTTAATAGGGCCTATAGAGCTTAATTGAGAATGGAGACCTGAGAATTGAAAAATATAAAATATGAATGTGTGAATGCACATAACGTGTTTATGCTCTGTGCATTTTGAGCTGTGCATAGCATAACTGTATAAAAAGCATGGATATGATCTGTATCTATGCTGTGTATAATTACATTTCTCTATTCTTACAGTATGTATTTCTACACAATTTATTATCACTTTTAATGCAGAAAAAAACCCAAGCCTTTTACACTGAACTATCCTTTTTTTTTTTTTCTTTTTTTAAGGCAATTACTCTATGTGGTGTGTGTTTTCTTCTTTTCTTCTCTGTGCAAGTAGCTGTTAACTTGCTGTAGAGCAGATGTAGGTGCAGAAGACCCTGGACTTTGGACTGGGATCTTTCAGATCCCCTATGAATGGTAATAGCAGGAGACCATACCTCTTTTCACTTCAGGAGCAGGGCTCATTTCCCTCATTCCCTGTAGTGTTAGTCCTTCTATAATGTGAAAACTCATCTCAGTGATGGCTTTGTTTATCCAAGGTTTCCTATGCTTAACTCATCTTGAAGCTGGGAAGCTTGAGACCCAAGCTAGCTTCATTTTTGTTAGGTCACCTAACAATCCCAATGGAAATGGCACAGCATGGACTTCAGCTAAGACTGTGTGTGCTTTCCATGGTCTGCTGCCTGTCTTTTGGGGGACTTCCTAGATGATAGTATAGGAATGTGATTTAGCTAGATTAAATCTAGTTTTTCTGTCTTTATGTGTTACAGTTAACTTCTGTACCTGTGCAGACATGTTCACAGTATAGCATTTAAATAGTTTTCTTTATTTGCTTTGGTAGGTAGTGATTTACCATGATGTTTCAGCCTCACAAACAGGCCTAATAACAGATTCTGAACCCTCTTTATCAAGAAAACATAGTGCCCACAGGACAAAGACTACAGCCATAATTGTATTGATCATCATGATTCTCTGTATTAGTGTCATGTTGTTAGCACAGCCAGACTCGAAGAATTACGGCAGTGGGAGAGCAATCTGAGTCAGATCTACCAAATTTACTTCTAGCAGTTAATTATCAGCATAAATTAGCTGTTCATAGTAAGGTTTTTTCTTCTCTCCAAGACTGCTTATTGAAAGTGCAAAGTTCATTATGAGCCAGAGAAGGAGCGTGCCTTCCTTAATCTGGTTCTCCTCACTCAATCAGCACAAGTCCTTTTTCTAAGTCAATTCAAGTATTTTTAAAGTAATCAGCACCCAGGTCATCAGTAAAAGGCTAGCTTAACTTCTTTGAAATTCTCCTTGTACCTGAAAAAATTAGTCCAGGTACTAAACAGAAGCAGGTTGTGCCTTACTATAGTCACCTCAGAGTTCATTTCAAACAGTGCAAATGAGCAGACGTAAAAAATACTAGGCTTTATCAATTGTTCCTCCTATTAGCAAACACTGAACAATTAAGAGCTAGATGCTACAGGGAACAATTAATGTAAGAGCTTTTATGTAGTGTATCACATAAAATTAGTTTTGGTGCTCACTTTATCAGCTTATTTTTGTTACTCAAAACCCAAACATACTCTTTATATCCTTGAGAAGACCTCTGACCTGGGACTCATCAATGATAATTGATTGCTAGCAGACTGTAAAACTCCTGAATCCAATCCAACAAAAGCATTAAAGTGATTTTTTTAAAATTTATTATCAATTAAAATGGGAATTGTATATATGTGTATAGAAAATTAGAAAGAGTTCCTTATGCACCAGAGAGTTTGCTGGACCATTCAGAGGGACAGGCAATTTTCAGGAACCTTATGAAATTCTGCAAAGGGATTCACCAAGTCCTGCACCCAGGTCAATTAAGCCCATCCACTGGTACATGGTGGGGGCCAGTTGGCTGGAAAGTGGCTTTGCCATGCTCTGAGCAGGCTGGGCATGAGGCAGCAGTGTGCTCTGGCAGCAAGGAGGGCCAGCAGCCTCCTGGGCTGTGTCAGGAATCGTGTTGCCAGCAGGTCAAGGGAGGTGACTCCTCACCTCTGCTCAGCACCAGTGAGATCACACCAAGTCCCGGCCTGGGCCACCCAGACGTACTGGAGCAAGTCCAGAAAAAGGCTGTGAAGGTGATTTAAGGGATTGGAAAATCTGTCATGGGGAGAAGCTGAGGGAATTTGGGTTGTTCAGAAGTTGAAATGAAAGCCAATTTTCAAGGCAGGAGACAGGCTTCAAAAAAAAAGAGATATATAAACTTCTTCCCAAATCATCAGTTCCTTCCCCTTGAAGAACTGTGTATTGCCTGACCTTGTAAATGTGATTGCTCTCATGGGTGGAATTCTTCTTAAGACATGATCACATAAGTGTGAGTGTCTCGGCTGTATAGATGTCCTGCTTTTAAATTTAAAATGCTGAATGTTGTTTAATAATTCTTTATAACAGCTACAGATGGGAAACATGACACATAACTGTAATGTAGAAGTTAAGAATATTTGGGTTCTTTACTCCATCCCCCCCCCTATATAGGCTTGGCAGACTTAATTCAGGAAGGTTTAGGAGATTATGTGTACATGACAGCCCTGAGGATTTCCATCATTGTGATTTTCCTTCCAACTCTTTTTTTGAAGAGCATAATGACCTATGACAACTAAGCTTTATTCTGTGTGGAGTCTGACATTGCTTCTGTTTAATGGATCAGACAGTTTGTGATACATCAGTACTAGACACTTTCTTCCCCACGTCAACCTAGGGTACCTCTCCAATATTTCCCATCTGTGCTGACCTGTGTGATCAAGAGGTCATGTCCTGAAGTCAAGCCCAGAATCAAAACACTCACTTCTACCACGGGCCAGACTATTAATGTAACCCATTTAATTTACATCAAGTTGGAACTTGACATTCAATTTCTCCGTCCAGAAGCAATTATTTTTAAAGGAACATGCCAATATTGCTTGGCTTAGAATAGCAAAAGTTCAAAAGGGTAAAAAACATTTCACACCATAAATAAAGAATTGATTATACTTGAAAACAAAGTTTGTAATTACTACTGACATTTCTGAGCCTAGATGAGGTGCTTTTTATGCTTTAAAAACTGATGTCACTTATGCCATTGGCATTATGGGAACCTTATGTAAGGGTCTGAAACAGTCCTGTGTTGGTATTTCAGGTACAAAGAGGAAAATATGAACATTTTGCATGATGCTTGGGTCAAATACTTACTTTTTTGTCAAGAGAGGGTGCAAAATTCATTGTGGGTACCTCCTTTCACCCCAATAGCTCCATCAGCAGGACTACTGACATAAGTAAAATTCTTAATTTGTTATTCTTCTTCTGTGAAAACCAAGCTTCTAAGGTGCTAACAAATCTTAACTAGGAATAGCCTGTCTGGGTCATCAAATTACTCTTTTTTACTTAAAATAGTGCTGGTTTTTTCCATAGCTTTTACAGTCCTGGGTGGACTTTGCGTGACTGGCTGCAGACCAGTATCCCTGAATTCCATGTGGAAGATACTGCTAATCAAATTGTGTGGTGCAAAAGCTAAAAATTGACTCTAAGAATTTGGATTAGCAAACAGTGTTCATCACAAAGTCTTTGAGAAATGGCATCTTCCAGATCAGGCTCTGACGACAGTGTTGAAATATCAGCTAAAGCTAGAATTTGCTAATGTCTAGCAGATGCTAGATATGGACAGTGTTTCGTGCTCCCTCTACTGGCTCACAGGAGCAGAAGGGATACAGGGAACTTGGCTCTCAGAACTCCCAGAGCTGTGCTGGTACCAAAATGCTGATACTAGTTCAAAAAAATTGGATATTTTCACATATTAGGGCAGTTTATACTTTTTTAGGAGACTAATGGATATAGCATTTCACCAAGTAAAGCACTTTACCAAGGGTAACCAACAATGCCATCCCACCGCTGTGGGTTACTTGTGGGTGTTTATATGTGAGAAATGGTATTTCAGAGGCATGTAAATATCTGCAAGTGTGAAAACAGAGTAGCTAAGCTACATAAAAACTTGAAGTGAGGAATGGCATTATACCATTTATATTTGATACCATAACGATTTAACAGCAGCCTGCATACTTTGAAAAAGTTTTCTTATACATCTTAACTTTTTATTTCAATATAGGTCAATATTGCTTTCATAACGAATATATACAGGTTTGGCATGCAAACATCATGCATTTCCCACTGTCACAAGCCATGCAATTAAAATAATTATTTTGTAATGAAGACCAACATGAACTCTGCTTATTAACCAGCATACTCATGGCATGCTGCAAATTTTGCAGCAAGGAATGAAAACAAATCTTTTGTTCCTATCACAGAGCAATCCAGCCAGAAAACTGTGTCCTTCAAAATGGCGAAGATGTAAGTTGTGGACCTTTTTAACTAAGGATCACAGAAACTCTTCCTATAAGCAGAGCAAAAAAGTACTCTGAAGTAGTATTATGTAAGTAGTGTCATTTATATATTTATATGTGTATTAGCACATATATGTGTGTAAACACACATTTATACATACGTGCATATGGTTCAGAACCACTAGCCCATGTCCTATTTCTGACTGAATTCCTCCAGCTTCTCCAATGTCACTCCTGAATTCCTCTGTTATGGGAAGGAGAGAGAAGTAATGCCTTTTAAATGTTTGGTTGTATAATTTACTGTATTTCCAATAAACTGGATTTTAATGGGGTTCACAATGGTGACATTATTAAGGCTGGTTTTAAAATCATCTGTTGAGCAAAACATTGAACTATTAAATTGGGTCATTTTGTTTATCGCTTGACTTCTGACCTTAAGTATTCCATAAATTAGAATGTATTGAGAAAGTAAAATACATTAGTCCCATAGCACAGGTCCTCTATTAGTGTCTACTTGTTAAGCACTTTCTCCAGAGTAGTGAAAGCCTTATGATGTGTAGATTTAAAGAAAGTTCCTTTCTGTTTGAGGAAAAGTTGTGCATCTGCCTGACTTTGCAATTTGACTGTAATTCAACCAGAACAATGTAGGCTTACACAAACTAATGCTAAAAAGCACATGCTGTAAAGTAGCTCCTGAGATGGACAATCAAATTCTTTAGAAGATGAGCAAAGTTCTGCTGTCAGTTTAGTATGTGCAATACCTTTGATTTCGCCAGGTTTGTGACCACACTTTGAAGGCTACTTTTGTTAGTGGTTGTCTTTGCCATTGGATGTAGAGCATGGTGTTGGTCTGGGGCAAAACAAGCAGGGAAAGATTGAACTGAGCAGGTTCATAAGCTCAGTCAAGAGGAGAATATAAATATCTGAGGTATGCCAATGAAAAAGGCTAGGAAAGGTTTATTCACAGATTTAAGAAAGAAATCAAAAAGTTAAGTAGGCAGTGCTTGAAGAAGGCACCAGAAGGAAAATTCTTGCTGGACAGACTAGATTTAAGAAGTAGTCAATCAAATGATGGAGTGACCCAGCAGGAATGTGTGTCAGGAAAATAATAGGTACTGGAAAAGCATTATCCCACTGCCAAACAGTATACAGCTGCCTTGTTTGTTTGTTTGTTTTTGAAAGCATTTTCTGCCAGGTACTGGACATTCAGATTTGTTAAATCTAAGGACATTATCTGTCTGTGTGTTGCAAGATCTGGGAACTTATGGATTAAAAGCCATCCATCCCCTCCTCCTTCCCTTCAAGGAAAAAAGCTTTCCATGCTAAAAAGTGTTTATGTGCAACACTGTTTAACACAGAGAGATGTGCCAGATTCAAAATATCCACTGCTTGCAGGCTCTGTCAATCAGATCGGACTACATTATACAACTTAACATATCAGTGCAACTAGAGAAAATAGATCATAGTAATGATGGGTCAGCCATCAAATTTTGAAGAATAAAACTCTATACATGTTCTGAAAATAATATTGGTAGATGCTTCCTAATGTTTTAATTTCATATATTTCTAACTCAAAAAACACCCCAAAATATCTGACATTTGTGCATTCTTTTGCTGCTGAATAATGCAGAAGTGAGGGCTGCAATCTCTTTGCATTTCGAGTTGCAATTTGCAACAAGAAGAGGAAAGAGATTTCTCATATAATACATATTTATCATTAAAAAACATACATAGGTGTATCAGGGCTCTAAGTATCATTCTCAATGTTGCAAACCAGGTTTGGGGGCTAATTTGTAAAGAGTTATCATGAAAAGCTCGAGAGCTCATTTCCTAAGGATCATGGTTCAGCTTTCACAAAATTTTAACATAGTTCATCATTACCAGTAAAAATACTCTTTGATCAAAAGGTTCCCTTGTACAATATGAATAATAACAACAGCTGAAATTTTCAATAAGGCTAAATTTTATTTCATTAAAAGGAGTCCTCTGCATAGTTAGCGCCCATGCCAGGTGCATATTTTGTTTCTAGGATCTGAAACTGTTTCTGTCTCTACTTGGAGCACAATAAATAAGGTAACTTCATCTGATAATGGTGTACAAATACATCCTGCATGGGCTGTGAGACTCCACTGTTCATTGAAGTTATGTCATTCCTTATGATCATATTGGGCTTTATTCTGTGGTTTCTGAATTGGGGATAATGCTTACACAAATGTTCAGATTTTAGCTGCAGAATATTGTAAATAGAGAAATGTTATTAAGTGGTATCAACATCACTTAAAGGCATATGCTACTCTTTCCTCAGGTGCCTCCCACTAAGTCAGAAATTCTTTAACCAGTGATAAACACTAGGTAACCATTACAACTACAGTCACTGCATTTAAGCAATCGCTCTCCCAGTCCTCTGCCATGCAGGGGGCAAGGTAAGTCATAAGAAGATTAATTTTTGGAAAAAAAAAAAAAGCTATTAGGCTTTCATAAAGTGTCTCAAGATATGGGCTGTTAAGGAAAGAGCTGTCATGAACAACACAAGTTAGTCTTAGTTGCTGTGGTGATTTATATGGTGGAAGAATGTAAAAATTACGCTTTGTTTCACTAAATGGTATTTCTTGCAGTTGTTCAAGAGGACCACTACCTGCAGTAGAAATGAAATTGGAATGCTCCAATGGTTCTCCAGTGGTAACTGATAAAGAATGGCAAATTCATAAGTTCTTTCAGCTATAGCCTAATTTCAGTGCTGCCCACAATGTTCTGAGTTATGCTGCCTTTGTATGGCCATTACGGTACAGAGTGTGTGAACTGTGAACCCAACCTCAGCTTTGCTTCTGGGGACTGTGCAGAGAAGGACCAATCAGACTAACCTAAGCAGTGACCTTGGACTGGGAGTTAAGCCTGTAAGAAATTGTTCATGCTTATTGCAAAGGAAGCAGTTTGATCCTGAATAAAGGAACAAACACGAAACTAGTGACAATGCTGCATCCTTGGGGTCTGAAAGCATTTGCCTCTCCCTGGAGTAGACCACAGACCAGGACTAAAGGATAATATTCTGACCATTTCCAAAAATTATGAAAAAAGGGGAGAAGGAAGAGCTCTGTGACAGAAGTAGAGGGGGGACAAACTAAGAAAGAATCAACTCTGCCAATGTGAACATCTCCTAACCAGGATGCTATGGATAGAAAAAATGTTAAATGGTATTAGTGGATAGAATCATTAAAAGTTTGTCCAAATGTTCTTTCAAGATCAGAGGCTTTAGAAGAGATGGAAAAAGTACTTTAAAGTGCTAATTGTCTGTTTTGTGTAGGGTTTTTACAGGCAGTAAGTGCCTGCCAGGCCCTGAGGGCATCCTGTTGGTACAGCCTTTGACTAGGCTGGCCATGTAATGCTGGAGCTGCGAGAGACTGACTGGGAGAGTGAGAGGGTCCTCCTACTCCTTCTCCTTGTGCTTTTGAACTCAGGAATACATGGAGATCACAGAGGCTGGGACAGAGATAGGGCAGCGCTGTAGAAATCTCTCTAGGAAAGCAACAACTTCTTTCCCATGCTCAGAAAATAGCTACACTTTTTCATGGTTTGCTGCACAACTGCCTGATACCACCAAGTTGATTTTGTAAGGGAGCATTTCACAGCAGTCTAACAGTGAAAAAGGGATCCTGTATTGATTGTGAACCAAATTTAGGCAGCAAAGATGTATGTTTGCATCCCAAATATAGCTTCTGTGAGGTTCCAGAGTGGTAGGAAGCCCAGAGGAAGAGCTCTCAAGACCTAACACTGTTTTTCGTGTATAGTATAGTATTAGGAATTTCTCCTTAAACCAGCTAACTTTGAATGGGTACTTGATGGTAACAACATTTCCCTTCTTGAAACTTTGCTTGTATGGGAATAATAATTAGCTAACCGTACTTCCAGACCTGTTAATTTTGAATTTGAGTGCCTGTCTTGCTTGCAGGAGAAGCCTGAGTCGCAATGAAAAGAGGAGCTGTGCTCTTGAAAGCTTCTTAACTTGAAAATTGTATTTTCTCTCTGTGTCTTCTCCTTTTTTATCCCCATTCTTTCCTTGAATAGCCTTGTCTTATTCTTAAGTCTCAGAATGAAGAGAAAATAACCTTTTAAACTGTGATGACAGGTCATGAAATAAAATGAATTAACCTGGTTAATGGAGGAATGACTGACTACCATGGTGTGAACAGCTGAGGGACAGACAAGGAAATAAAAGACAAAAAATAAAATTGGGAGTTCAGAGGTGAGATCTTTGCTATTCAACTCCTTGATTTCATTTTTGTAGGTCACATTGCTTTATATATCTAAGGACAGCAGCTGTGTGATCATTGTAAGGAAGGAGATTAAAAATAAAGAAAATACATAACTATTTTTATAACTATAAACATATATCTGTGTATTTTAGGCTTCCCAAGTTAGTGGTAATATGCCCACTATCCTACTCATAAATAATATCTATGTGTGTACCATAATGTGACAGGCCAGGGGAGAGGAGGGTGGGTGGCTGAGACAGTCAGCCCTGCCGTCTGCTGGGTGCTCTGCCCGTAGCAGCACCTAAAGACATGCAGGGAAATGGAAGCCGAATGCCTTGTGTGCTCCTATGTTTCTGTCACTCTGGCTTCAGTGCAGAATGAAAGTCTAAATGGTTCAGTTTTTAAGTACTGGTCCTGTGATGTTCACAGTTCAGTGTCTGGGTGGATGTTTTCTTGACTTAGTTGAGTGCTGGGTACTCTCCTATATTGGCCATTTATCTGCCTCATCTTCTGGCTCTGGGAAACAGTTTCTTTCCCCCATGCATATGCCAGGAATTCAATACCCATACGACACCAGTCTGATCATATCATTTTCTCTTGCATTAGTCCAACAGACTGGGAAAAGGGCCAAGGAAATTTAAAAGAGAAAACCAGAAAACAAGACAAGTAAACGAAAAGGCCAAAACCCGTTTAGGAATTCATGATGCCAAAGCAAACAGCAGTGCTAGTGGCACAGCTGGCACACAGCAGATGACAAGGCACCAGCAGTGGTAAGGCACTGAGGAGCCAGCACTCGTCTGCATGGCAGCAGCCACGCTGCTACAGTCAGGTTAGTGGGCTCTGCTCCTCTTACCCTTATTCTGCTGATGCAAAATGGCATCAGCAATAAGCTTCACCCCTGCTGGCAGCACTGCCCCACCCATCCAGGGACCTTGCCAGCATGGCATCCGAGGCACAGGGAGCAGGACCTGCCTGCCTGGCACAATCACTGCTCCTTGGGCTCAGTTCCACACTGGATTATGTCACTTGGTAGACCTTGCAAGTTCAGAAGCTCTTTAATTTTGACATGGTGTTAAGTTTATTACAACCTGGTGAAATGAGTCACTACCAAATCCATAGCTCTGCCTTCCTCCTTTCTCACGTATTTTCATGGGCAAAGTGAAAAGTTTAGCTTCTCAAATAACACTCTTTTTAACAAATGTGCAGTGCTAGAGCAATACAATATATCCACAGTATGAAAGGACACAGTTCTAGGGTAACTACTGCCTTTAGCTAGCAGTAACAAATCACAAGACTTTAAATGAAAGCCCAATTTATTAAAAGTGCTGTTGTGCTAGGGGCCAGCAGACCAAGGTAATATAAAAAAATCTAGGGCTTGCTACTGCAGAAATACTGCGACCTCTTGAAATCTGAGTACCCCCAAGCCCTTTGATTTAAAAGGGAGCTGGAGAAGTTTAACCCTTCGTAGAACTTGTGCAGAAATTTTCTATTTCAGATCTGGATAAGGCATATAACTAATGTCCTCAAAGAGTTTCTAGCTAGGATAAAGTCTCCAGATTGGGATTTTTATTTTTTATTTTATTAGAATGAAATTGTGTAAATAATTTTGTTTGCAGATTTGTTCCTTTCAAAACTTTCGACGGGACTACAGACTGTTTCCAAGTCACCTGAACAATCACTATCTGTAACAAGAAGCTGCCAGGTAATATCTATTCCTTTCTACCATCTTGGTGGGGAAATATTTTATCCTGATATAGGCATGTGTTTAGGCTCCATTAGCTCCTCCCCTTAGGTCTAAAACTATAGTCCAAAAGATATATATTCCCAGTTTTCAGTTCACTTACACTAATTTGTTTGCAATCTTAAAGTTTAAAGATGCTGGTTGGTTCTTTTTACGTGTTGGCAACCATCCTCAGTTGAATTACACATTTCCATTGATTTCAATGGCTTTTAGATCAGGCCTTCACAATGTAGGGTATGTAGATTATTATTTCTGCATATTACCCCCATCAGTCAAGTATGATTATAATGTTATGTGAATGCTTTACTGATGAAAGAGTCATAATAAAAAAAATGTGATTTACTAAATAAAATCTCTGTCCCATTGCAATAGGAATCTGAGGGGTTATATCTAGAGCACATTCAGGTGTTAAGGCTGGAAAAACTCCTGCCTTACAGCTGCAGAAATGTAGGGTTTTTGGTGTTCATGAAACACATTGATACCCAGATGAAACGATTTGACCTCTTTTCCAGGTGACTGTTAATTCATCTGCATTAGATAAGAACCCATATACTGAGTGGTCCCGATCAGGGACCGACCTGCTACCTTGAATCATACCTCTGCTGTCAACTCTAATCTTAAATCTTTAATTTTCATTAAAACTTGTGGTTTATTTACTATTTGGCTATCATTTTCCTGGTCAGATGCAAGGTTTTCAAGTTACCTGGGGGAAGGAGAAGGGCCAGAGAGAAATGTGCAGTACTACTGCTACCACAGTGCCCTGTTAAAGATTATGGTCTTCCTGCCTCTAGCTGTCTGGACACACTGCTGGGTAAGAATAACTATTTTGGGATTTCTTTCTAATGAAAGTTATATATCTAGCATCCACCAGGTATGTGAGTAACTAAACTTACTTAAGGTTTTTAAAAATATGATTTAATTTGCATATGAAGTCAGCAGAAATTTCGGAGTCTCCAATACTTTCAGTCATACTTTGAAGAGTCTTGCATTGTGATTGAGGAGAAAAAATCAATTCAAGATTAATAGATTTAAGTACATTCTTACACTATTTTTCTCCAGACCACTTAGAATCTACCTATACTCCCTATGAAGGAAGAGAACTCCATGTGAATGAAACCAGTAGAATCATGACCCAAATTAGGCAAACAAACCAGCTGAAGGCAATTGATAGGGAAATAAGAGGATAAAGGATGATGATTAAACAAGTAAATACCTTTCAGGTTGTCTTACAGAGCTTAGAAGCTTTTAAATTAGGACAAGACAGGAGGAAAAGAAGCTGGAAAGCTGGACATTACTGGAAAGAGGTGAAGAGAAAGAAGTGGCATGTGAAGAGGTAAGGATGCTTAGGACAGCCTGGGTGATATCAAAAACCTTAGTAGAAACCTCACGTTATGCTCTCTTAGGCAGAACAAAAGCACAACAGCAACACTTAGTGACAGGATAGGGAAGGACAGTTAAGGGGAAGGGCTGGAACAGAAGCAAACAAGTCTCAATGCCACTTTGAAGAAAAATAAAAAGGGAATTCAAAGTGAAAGCTCTGGTCTCCATGTACTTTAGTACTTGCTCTGTTGGAGACAGCAGTCATGCAACTCTCAGGAAAGTTTATAAGCTGCTCAGGAGATGAATAGAATGAGAAATTGACAGCTGGTTAAATGAATCTAGCTGATAATTATTTTCTTCCTTCAGAAGAAACAAGTGGATGGAGTTGACAGTAAAATGCTGCAGGTCTAGAAGTGTATAATCCAAAGCCACCGGGTTTGTGACTATGCTAAACAGCGCAGGCTGTGGCAAAACCAAGTCTGAACGCATGCCTTTCAGGACTGTGGTTATTTGCAAATTGCACTGTTTGTTTGTTTGCTTTTCCCTTAAGAACAGAGCTACGCGGGCAAGTGGAGGTGATGTTTGATTTAGGCGGCAGAACATCCCGACCGCCCGCGCTGCCGGCAGAGGGACCCTGCGCCCCGCGGGACCCGCATCGCACCGGCGGCACCGGCCCGGGGGGACCTTACCTGCGAAGCCCGGCGGGCAGCGGCAGATGTAGCCCTCGGCCCGGTCGTAGCGGAAGGGCAGTGGCAGCCCCGGGACGCGCCCGTAGAGCCCGGCCCAGGAGCGCTCCACGCAGTGGCCGCCGGAGAGGCAGGGGCTGCTGCGGCACTCGGCGATGTCCTCCTCGCAGCGGGACCCCGCGTACCCTGCGGAGAGCACCGCGGTCAGACGTGTCACACGGTGAGATTCCGACCCGCCTGCCGTGAGCAGGGACACCTTCCGCTAGACCAGGCTGCTCAGAGCTCCATCCAACCTGACCTTGAACACTTCCAGGGATGGGGCATCCACAGCTTCTGTGGACAACCTGTGCCAGTGCTTCACCACCCTTACAGTAAAGAATTTCTTCCTAATAGCAAATCTAAACCTATTCTCTTTCACTTTGAAACCATTTCCCCAAGTCACTACATGCTCTTGTAAATAGCCCCTCTTAATCTCTCTTGTTAGGCTCTCTTCAGGTACTGGAAGGCTAGATGATCTTTAAGATCCCTTCCAACCCAAACCATTCTATGATTCTATGTGCTATTCACCCCTTTCAGACCCCAAAACTATACACCAAATATACAATGTGAATAGTAGCTGAAACGTGGTTTCAGGCTTTGTGATGTGCTAAAGGTTCTCCTCAATTCGTCAAAAGTGTGAACATTCCCTTGAGCTCCCTGTCAGGGTGTGGCAGCAGGACATGGCTGTGGCTATTCTGCATTGGGGAGCTGAGCTGTGCTATGCAGAATTTGTTTGGGTCTGGTTTTGGCGATAAGGTGAAGATCTGTGTGAGTAACAAAGCGCTGCATTGTGGTGTATGCACACTCTCAGCTTGTGGAAAGGCAGAGGAGGGCAGGAAGCATAAATCATTTCGTGTTTGTAAAGTGTTTCGTCTGTAGTTTGAAGTGCTACGAGGCTCCCCAAATTCTGGAAAATGTCAGGGGTTCTGCCTAATTTTTCCTTTTCTATTGTACCAGGAACTGTGTAGTCCAACAACACTGAGGCATTTACTTCCCACAGTGCTGTCTGTGCTACTGCATCCTCAGCAAGTTCACGGGTGTTAAACTCCTACAGAGAATTCTTGTAGTTAGTCCACGTGCTGAAAGAGTTGTGTATAGTCTCTCCAGAAAGCAGCGTCTGTATCCCCACTGTGGGTGTGGGGGTCAGTTTGCAAACAGTTGGATACACAAGCCCTGCTGGTAGAGAGTACAGCCTTGTGGCTCTCACCCCTCACTACCAGACAGAAGGGCTTGCACTGGTGCCATGAGGGAGTCCAGTTTCCCAGCACAGCATAACATCTAGTTTAATTTTTGTTCATACACAGACAATGTTTTGCATTCGCTGGTAAGTTTTTAGACTGGTTTAAAGGTTGTCTTAACAATGACTAAAGAAAGGGTCAGCTGCAGCAGTGATGGATGTATCACACAGGTTGAAGGATTAAGTAACTGGGAGGTGGATCCCAGCTTTGACTGATCCCCTGTCTTGACTCCATAATGCTGGTGCTTTTGGTTTTGCCCAGTTCTGTTGTGAGAACTTGGAGCTTACCTGGCCAACAGTGGCACGTGTAATTGTCAGCGTTGTCCTCACAAGTAGCATTGTTGTAGCAAGGTTGTGACCAACATAAGGGAATGAGGGTCTCACAGTGCAGCCCCATAAATCCAGTATCAGTACAGTTGCAGCTGTACCTGCAACACAAAATGCAACGTTCCCTTAAGCTGGAAGTCAAGAGATCTGGGCTTTGTTCCCAAACCTGCATAGGATTCTTGTGTAACCTTTGCTAGCAGCTTACAGGGTTGAGTCCAGGCTTGAGACCACCATCTGGTATTTTAGGAGAAACCACAGAAATTGGGAACCAAGAATGAGCTTTTTCCTGAAGTATGTGGTTTTGTCTGGGGACAAAGAACTGCTTGTGAATTCAAATAGGATTTGACAGATCATTTCTTCTAAGAAATATGGATTTTTTTCTTCCTTGTTAAAATTTTTTTGGGGAAAAAAGTTTGTATAATTTCTAACACTTTCAGAAATTAGAACATTAACATTATTCACAAAATTAAAAGGGAGAAGGCAGTAAGTGTGTTAGTATCCCTCGCTCTTGGACTGGTAGAAATTGAATTGGCAGAAAAATAAGGGAATTTTTGTTCCTCAACTAAATGATATTTTTTCTTTCATGAAAACCAGCCTTTTATTGTTAGGTTAAAAAAAAATGTCAATTGCTTGCTTAGTTCCAATAATAACAGTAATAGGAGTTCCCTTTTCATTGCAATGTTACTAAAACAAATAGTATATGTAGAAATTAACAACATGCAGGTAATTGGTAGTGTGGGGGGGGGGGTTGTTTGTGGTTTTCTTTTAGGTTAGCTGTTACAGAATGCATCATTCTGTTATTTGGTCATCAAGTGTGAAGTCAACATGTACATGTCATACAAAAAGACAGGCTTTTGCAAGGTATATATTAACTGTGCATGCTTGCATGATCTTGGTCTAATAATAATTATCAGAAACAAATAATTATTCTTATATTTTCTTTTGCATGATACACCATTATTACACAATTGAAATTGTGGGGAATCTTGCTGAACAAAAATTTCTCTGCTTAATATCTTAGTCTTAGTCTTGGAGTAAATCTATGGAGAGGAAGTGAAATTGTTGAACATAAAGTGACATCAGAGATCAACTGGCTCCTGCAGCCTGACGGACCGAAAAGTGTAAACTTTTTACTACACTGTTTAAGGGTGTACATAAGCAGAAACTTCTGGCAGGCCATTTTATTGCTAGTATATAGATTATTCTTAAGTCAAAATCAGAGATTACTTAGACCAGGTGGCATTTGAATTTAGGGTATAAAAAGTAATGAGGAAGATGTGAATCAGAAAAAGAATTTTCATTCTGAGGTGTGTTCTCAAATCAGAAGTCACTCCCTTCTGTTGTGTTTTTCACACACTTCTTCCATGTCCCTTTGGTTTGGTGCTGTTCAGATTTGTGGTGAAAGGGTTTTTTCTGCCTGTGCCTACGTTATTTTTTCACTTTGGTTCAGACTCATAGATCAGTGAGGAATATCCACAACTCACTTTGGAATGTGCAGTTGAGTTTAGATAAGAAATGTTCACTTACATGAAAGTGTTTTTTTAAGAGATCAAGTTCTACTTTGTTGCGTTCATGAAACCTCACAGGAAGATCAGTGTGAAATTTTGAAGAGAATTTGGTTTGGTGTTTGTGTTTACATCTTTTAATGCTAAATCCATTGCCTTGTACATTTCTGTGAAAGCTGGTGGCAGACACAAAAACCTCAGCTGTACTACAGATTAGACAGAAAAGGAAAATTACTATTTAAAGAGTAAAATTCTTCATTTACCCCAAAAACACAAAAAAGGAAGGAAACTGCTGAACACCCTTCTGTTTTGAACTGCTTTGTTGTCCATCCATTTTCATTACAGAACATATATGGCAAGAGCTCCAATCATTCTCCACATACCCTGTGGTATTACAAGCCAATTAAAATTGGTTTTACATGTACCTCAGCTTTAAAAGGAGAAAAATGAACAGCATCCCAGTTGGTCACCTCATGTGTGTATCCTCAAAAGGCTTACAGGTTATGCAGTGGGTCTGCTGTGAGCTACTTAGGTACAAGGTGACCTCCCTCTCCCTGCTGTCAGGCTTTAGCTGCACTGGGAAATAATAAATTGCTTTGTGCTGCTCAGAGCCATTCAGCACTGCTGAAAAGGAGCTCCACGAGGTTGGTGCCATGTCTCCACACTGTACAAAAGCTCATTCCCAGAATTCCCCCTTGATTCAAGGCAAGCATGCCTTCTGCTGGTGTGACTTATGGACTGGTTTTTGGGGCACTAAAATCTTCAAAACTGCTTTATAAAAACTGGAAAATACAGAATAAAGGACAAATCTTATGCTGTCGAGAGGAGCACCTACATGAAAACACTTAGGAACTTTCAGACTGAGCTTATACATATAGGTTTTCAGTTTGGGAATCTCATGCTGAGTCATCAAAGCCAGTACTGGTGAGTGAATGCCAGAGCTCTGGCTGCCTGGGCTGCACTGGGACCTCTGCAGAGGGCTCATAACAGTAGGTGGAGAGGCTCACTTTTCTATTGCCTTGCATTCTCTCTTTTTTTATTATTTCTTTGCCCGTACACTGCAGGTTGTTTTCAACAATAGCTGCTGTTCTATATGCCTGTAAAGTTCCTGACATATTTCCTAATGATATCTATCACTATGGTTACTATTATTACAGGTTTTTCTCTGCCTCTCTTTTCTAATGCTTCTGTCTGTTGGTGTGGGCAGCTGCTGTTGGCAAATTCAGTTTTATACAATATCACATCTTTCTTGGAAACTAAAGTCTGATAGGCATTCACCCCTAAATGACAATCCTCAGGGGCAAGCAAACGGCATGTTGTGAATTTTTAAAGCACAAGTGTGTAAAATGTACTTTTTGGTTAGTCTCTGCCATAAATGCTTTGTTGCCCTATTGGCTCTGACAGCAGACTCGCATTCTTTAATCCTTTTTCAGATTTAAACTGAAATTAGCACAGGAGCGAGGAGCGAAATCCTCAGTTTGAAGCAAAATGGGCGCCCTGGCAGTGCAGGTTCCCTCAGCATCCCCACCTGCAAGCACAGGAGCCGACAGCACCCCACGCTGGTGTTACCCAGGGCTTGCAGACGTACCCGTTGGCACCATCCCTGCACTGTCCCCCGTGGAGGCAGGGCTGGCTGGCGCACTCGTCGATGTTGGTTTCGCAGAGCTCTCCGAGGAACCCCGGGGGGCAGGAGCAGGAGAAGCTCCCCACGGAATCGTGGCAGGTCGCACCGTTCAGGCACGGCTGGGACGAGCACTCATCTATTTCCAGCTCACAGTTTGTACCTTCAAAACAAAAGAAAAGAAGCAAACCCCAGACTTGGGAGAGAGTTTTGGAGATCTCAACAAGGACTGCTTGAAGTACAGTAGTCACATAATTTTTTTTTAAGTAATTACCTATTTTTAAAAGGTGTTTCCTCCTCAGTGTGCTTTGAAAAACTATTTTTTTCAAGGCTAAGGAGAATATATGAAAGAACAAGGCAACTGTTTTCACAAAAATAGGTAGAAAACCCACTTTTTATGTTAGCTTGAACACAGAAACCGGACAAGTTAATTTTCAGTTTATTCAAATCACTACTATTGCCATTTACACAATACAGAAGTGACCAGTAATTTATTGATCTCATAAGAATCCATTTAAAGCTGCACAGTTAATTGAATTCATTGGGAAGTGGCTTGTTTGGCTGTGATTTATTGCTTTATTTTTTTTTTTAAGATTTAACAATGTGTAAATAAATGGGTCTATGGTGCCATGTTTGCAACAGGTCAGAATCTTGGAGCTGCTCTTCGGAGCTAATTGATGTAACTAAGTCAGTTCTAATATGAGTTTATCTCTATTTTTGATATTTGACACGTTAAATATACATTCCTCTTTCTTATCTCTAGGACAGTCCAGGAGACAATAAGAAAACTTCATGATTACTGCCTTGCAGCTCCTGCTTGGATTATTTCAGGGGTTTGTATGCTTATGCACTTATTTAGTGTTTTGAGCAATGGAGTAATATTTGTAAATACCCGCCAAGTCAACTTGTTTTAGCAGCTACAATATCAGCCATGAAACAGATGCAAGGTGGCAAATTATAACAAAGAAACTGCTTTGAAGTGGACTTGCATATCTTTTATTTGGCTTACAAAGTAGCATAACATTGTAAAAAGCTTGCAGGGGAATTTCTTACTTGAAATAAAAACTGCAGCCTTGAGAATGTTTTCCTTTTTTATTTTTTTTGTAAGGGTGAAGTTTTCAGTACAAGATGATGGGGTAGACTTTCAAAAGATGGGAACAGACATTTGATGATGGGTATTACCCTAGAAATTTATTTAGGAGCTCACCTTTAATTCTTTCTTTATGCTGTTTTTGCCAGCTCTGTGCTGCTGTGAAACTTGTACATTGTAACTCAGACCATCTTTCTTATAACACTGAGATTAATAACATTGAGCAATACTGTGACTTCCTTACTAATTTATTTTGATAAAATTTGCTGATGTTGATTCACAAGTATTTTTCACTGTATTTAAACACTAAACTGCAAGTTCATTTTTCAGTAGTTAAGAAATATTACTGCTGTAATTTTAGAGAATATATTCTTTCTGTTCCTTGAGACCACTGGAAGGAGGGAGGTTGCCAGTCCTGTGGCCCCAGTTTAAGGTTCACTGATCGTCCAACCACTACTTTCAGCGGGAGCCTGCCGCGAGACCGCAGTACAGGAACGCTCTCTTACGGCTTTATGGTAATGTACATTACATCCAGATATAGTAAGCAGTCCCTCTGTGGTCATTGCCCTGTGAATTCACTGTAATTATAAACAATGTGTTTGCAGAAGTGTGTCTAGTGACCGTAAATCTGCCAGAGCTTGTTAACAGCTTACTGCGAACACTAAAAATCATGTGACAAAACAAGCACTGTTCGACTGATCCTCAGCTCAGCCAAATTTAAAACTACAGGCCTGAGAACAGCCTGACAATTAACATGAGAACATAGCGTCGTTGTTTTGGTTCATGTCTTTAATCTATCAAGCCCAGTAACCTGCCTTCGGCAATGTTGCCTCAGAAGAAAACTTCTCCCTGTATAATGCGTCCAGCCAATGCAATGTGCCATGCAAATGGGGGGGATTCCTCCCGAGCCTCTGCTGAGTTGGCTATCAGGCTTTCTTATATGTGTAGAAGCGAGATGAAAAGATTAGATCTGCATTTTCACCTCAGTCTAATGTTCTGTCATAAATATGCTGTATGCCAAATATCATATGCCAGAGAGGAAGGAGCGCGCCAGCGAGCCCTGCCGCAGCTGTTGCACAGGGCTGCACCACCACGAGCTAAGGAACCCCATCCTGAGGCAGGCAGAGCCTCTCAGCAGGTACCGAGCCACACAAGTGGTTGGAATTGAAAAACTGGGAAGGTGCTTAGAAGTCATATTCCTAATTTTTGCGGTTTCTTTGAAGAACCAAGATTATTTCTTACACTGCTTGCTTTTCCAATGAGTCCTACTGTGTGCTTTTTTTACAGCCCCAATCAATAAAAAGTAAAAGCAGGTGGGGATGAAGGACATGCAGCCAATGTTTTCAAACCTTGGTGCCTATACGTACAGTGTAAAATACACCTTCTGGTCAAAGATAGGAGGGATTGCAGGCTCAGTGTAGTTCCAGGAGGACCTGCACATTCTTAGTTTGGCTGGAAATTGGTAAGCAGGTCACCCCTCCTGCTCTCCTGAACTGTAGTGCTGTGATAGCAGGGCTGTCCCCAAATTCCTCAGTCTGTATAAAGTAATCTTGCATGTCATCATCTGTATGGAGAGTGTCACATAACTGTTTTTGAAGGGACAGGAAGAGAGTTGCACCAAAAATTGGACAGAGGGAAGAAATCAGTTTCTTGGAGCAAGGCTTGTCCTTGCTTGCATGCAGGTCTGTGCTGAGCACCCACACCTGTGTGCAGGCACAGGTGTAAATTGTTACAGGTTTTACACTGCACTCTGCAGACAAAATTGGAGCAGAAGAGTGAGGCTAAACCCAATGAAAGATTTTGGTCCTGTGATGTTATGAGCTGCAACAAGCATACCCTGGATGTACCCACTGCTAATCTTTAGTTTGAAACCCCTTGGACATGTGGCAAATATCACTGCACTCCTCTCATGTCACAGCCTTATACTTGACAATCACAACAGATGATAACCTGGGCTGAATCATCTGCTTGGGCTGGCTGGGACACAAGGTGGAAAATGCTGTTTTGAAACTGAAAAGCTGAGGAAGGAAAGAGGCTTTTCACTTGGCTGGCAGTTGCTGTTGGATAGACCATGTTGTTTGCTATTGATACCCACAAAAATATGGACATGAGCTTGTTGGGAAGTGAGACCTGTACTTGAAGTACTTCATCCCATTGTAGAGGCTGCTGTGGTTCTGCTTGCCTTTAAGTGCCTAAGACTTATTTATGATGCATCTACTCTTAATATTTGTATGGCATATACATTATTGATGAAAATACTGAATGAGAACTTAGAGACCTATCGTGAATAACTTCTTCATATTCTACAGGCTTCTTCCCAGAGGTGGTCACATCACAGTACAAGATATTGCAAAAATAACAAATCTAGCTCATTACACCTATTTTTTCTGCCATTGAAACACTTTCTCCTGCTGCTGTCTTGGGCTGAGACTAGGTTGTGAAACAGCCATGCAGTCCTGTTAGTTCACACTGAAATGTTCACTGGCAATGGAGGATTTGCTTCAGGAAGGTAATTAATGTACCTAGCCGTGGGTAATAACAGGCTCTTACACCATGCTCTGTTGGGGTGAATTAAAAGTAAGTGCAATTAGTGCAATGGAGGAAAAAATGCAATTGATTAAGGTAGCCAGCAAAACTTCAACAAACCAATTGAGCTTCATTATTTAACAGCTGCGTGGCACATGTCTTGTAAATAATTTCACACATGCAGAACATTATCATAGAAACTGCAGATTTCATGCTAAATTTTCCAATCTTTGGCTCTTGGTGCATTCTAACCTCTTCCATTTGTGTAAGAATTATGTGTGACATTTCTCAGCTATTTTAAGAAGTGCTGCAGCATACCAGTCTTACAAAATAGCAGTCACAGGCGGTGAAACTAGTAGCAATTGCAGTCAGTAACTCATGCATTTGGTTAACATTGCTGCTATAGAATAACTGTATGTTCTCTACCTGCAAATCAAGAGATATAACTGTTTTTACATCTTAGGGAAATGAGATGAGGCTGGATGACTTCCCACAGTAATTCATGGTGTCAGGCCAGGATAATAATGGTTGGCAAGATCCCCTGACAGATTAAATGAGGGGTTTTATTACCAGTGGGGACACGTTGGGGCTTTCATGCAGTAATCCCTCTGGCTTGTGCATTTAGCACAACTCACAGCAAGGTGCAAAAAAAACCAACAAAAAAAGAATACTGCTGATAAACCATTAAGTAGCCTTTTAAAGCTGATATTTTACTGCTGGAGGAATGGTCTGCTACTCCTCTATAGAATTACCATGATTAGTCTCTGCTACTGGAAGTGTTGTTGAAGCTGTATGTCAAAACACTGATGCCTCTTCTGCTGTGCATTTTAGACTTCTTCTCCTTCCTTGGTTCTCTACTTGTTTCTTAGCTCTGCTTGTGCAGTGTGGAGCGTTTGGTGACATTGCTTGATTTTTGGTGAGAGTTCAGCCAGGGAAACAGCAGAATTTCATGATGAAAGTGGAGCAACTCCAGCAGAGTGACTTTCCTCCAGCAGTTTGTGTTGACCTAAATTTTCATTTCTTTTTGTTTGGGCTTTACTATTTCATTATGTTTTCTCTTCCTTTGTCTCTAAGGTGTATATTCTGCCTCTTTCAAGCCGAGTTTCTAGGCTATGGATCCAGGCCTGGAACCCACTAACAGCGCCAGTTAAACAAATACAGTTTCCTGAATACAACAGGAGGTCTGGGCTGAGTCTGATCATTGCAGAGTAACCATGCTGGTTGTTAATAGGTTTTTCCTTCCTTCTGCTCTTCGGCTTTCCCCCAGTTGTGTAGTTTTCTCCTCAGCTGGCCTGGGCTCCGACACCCGCTGGCAGCAGCGGGGTGGCAGGAAGGTAACAAGCTTCCTTCAAATAACATTCTCCATGCTCATAAGGGATATTAACTGAGGGCTGGCTTCCAACGAGTGCTGTGTCAGACACAGGAAAGCTGCTTTTTACCTCTGACTTCCCCTCCTGCATAGGGATTTGGGGATGGAGCTGTAAACCACATCTCTTATTTCTTATTCATTCGAATCACTTGAAGCCATAGATGTTTTTTCATCCTCTTTTTGCTGCATGACTTCTTTTTTTTTCTTTTTTTCTTTGCTTACCTGACTGGCAATCTATCACTAAAATGCCTCCCCTTTTCTCCTTTTAATGATTCAGTGTGCTACTTCTCACAGTCCTACCCCTGAATACAGCTTTGAAATCTGAAGGGAGCTGTCTTCTGACAAGAATTATATGCTTTCCAGTAGAGGAAGTAGGGAAGAAAAATCACACCTGTACTTTAAAAATGGAGCTACATAAAATAGGATTATCAAAAAATGGGCAGTTTGGGAACATAGCACTTTCCTTTCTATGTAACTTACATAATGTTCTAGTTGCAAATGAGTCCTTTGTTTCCAAGAAGGGCAGAGGAGAGGAAGTAAATGTGAAACATCTAGTTTTAAGAGTACAGTTTTCTTATTAGATCTAAATTTTAACCCTGTCAAATATAGCTTTGGATCCCCAGAAAAAAACTACATATAGCATCCTGAAGACTTGCATTTTGAGAATTTCTTTTAAAAGGAAAGTTCATCTAGCAGTGTGACATACCTTAATGTTCACAAAACTGTGTAGATTTTGGTAAATAATGAGATTTCTTTAATCCTCTTTATGATATCAGCAGTTCACAGCGATATAGTAATCCATAATGTACCAACAGCCATTGGTGCTGAGGCTGAAGGCAAGGTGGTAGTGCAGATAGGGCTAAATAAATGTGTGGTTGAGGGAGTTGAACTTGGAACATGAATTATTATGGTTCCATACGATGCAAAGGTAAAGTTGCCTTAATAGTGCTTACCTGTGTAGCCAAGTGGACAGATGCAGTCATAGTGTCCTATCTGGTTAAGACATGTTGCCCCATTCTGGCACGGATCTGAGACACATTCATTCACTTCCAGGTCACAGTGTTTGCCTTGGTAGCCTGGGACACAGTAGCAGGAATATTCATCGACCCCATCCCTGCACACTGCTCCGTTGTGGCACGGTTCAGAAATGCATTCATCCAAATCCATCTCACAGAGTGTACCTGTGTAGCCTGCACTACACAGGCAGGTGGGCCCAGTCAGGCCGTTCTGGCAGGTGCCTCCATGCTCACAAGGATTTGTGTCACATGCGCTGCCAAGGGTTTCACAGGGGCACTCACAGCTAAAGCTGAGGTTTCCAGCAGAGCCTAAACAGGTAATGTTTTGAAGACATGGGTTTGAGGAGCAAGGATTGGAGGTTTTATTACAGAGTTCCTCCACACTGTCCGCTGACGGTTCTGCACAGCGGCAAGGGTCGTCTTCATGACCAGTAATGCACGTAGAGTTCTTTTGGCAAGAGTTTGACAGGCACCTGGAATCATTCCTTGTGCAAAGTGACTCTGGAAAAGAAACACAGAAAAGCACTGGGAGCAACCAAGAGTGAAAGAAGTGTAGTTCTTAACACAACTGTGCTTCAAAACCAACAGCTCCAGTTGCTGGCTGTGGAGATGCATTAGTTGACTAATAAATGTAAAATGAAAGCAATTATGAAAATTGAGTAGGTTGTAATTTCCTGTTCTCGCCTCTTCCAACAGCCATGGTCTGGAATGTCAGGATTTCTTAGCATTATGAGTACAGTTGCAACAATATTGGCAGTTGTCAACCGATATCCAACAATATGGAATGCATTTATATTTAAGACTTCTTTTTCTTTTTTACTAGAGAAAGGAGTTGAACCCCTTTTTTCAATTCCATACCACTTTGAATACTTTCATGGTTTAAATTTTTTTGTATTAGGTTTCACAAAGCTAAATTACTCAGCTGCAGTTATAGCTCAAGCAAGCAGTTCAAACCATCATGCACTTTGATTCTGATTTCCTGATTCTAAATAGTAATTTGACAGCTGTGCAGCATTTCCACCACAAAGAATCTCCCAAACACCTGAGATGCAAAATAGCTCTCTGAGAGCCTTTCAGCCTCTCAGGCTGGAAGGACTTGGTGAATATGGTGTAAACATGTTTCTTACCCTCTGGAAATGGAGCTCTTGGCAGTAATTAAAGGCCACTTGGATTTGCATTGCTGCTGTAAAGGCTGGCAATAGCAAAGGCTACTTCTCACTTCCCAGTCGAGGAGGGGTGAGCTATTACCAGCATTGTTCAGAACCAACCACTGACATACACTGAAGCAGTTGCATCTTGGCCAAGACTCTATGAAATAAAGCTGAACGTTCCTTTCTGAGAGAAGATAGCAATTCAGAAGGGAAAGGCTAGTGAACTGGAGAATGAAAGTTGCATTAAACAATCTATGTGAGAGTGAGAGTCCTGTAAAGATCCTTTTTATTTTGTTCAGTTTATACTTTTATTGCAGAGTCTTTTTTGGATATATGAAGGGTATGTGTATTCTACAGCAGTTACTTGAAAACAAATGGCAAAACAGTGTATATTTGTACAAACAGGGTGTTGTGGATGAGCTGAACTCCTTAGAGAAATTCAGACCTACCTACCATCAGTTCTTGAACTGAGATTCAGGAGAAAGGACACAAAAGAGATGGAGATGGGCCACTGAAAGAGAAGTGGTGAGTAGAGATGCTTTTCAATAACTGGAGTTAGACCAGTGCTCATAAAGGCCTGGGGCAGGTCCCTGATTGGAGAAGTGTTAGGCATGGGTTGGTCATCTGAGGATAGCAAAAAAAACCTGACTGAGGACTATCAGAGAATACAAACTGACTGGTAAGGGTGTGTTTTTATAATGTGTATTTTAATATTATATGTATATATAATATATATATATAAATATATAATTTAATCTGTTTTTTCCTAGGAGGGGGGAGTGGAGAAAGAAAGTGTCAGAAGGCTTTACTAGCTGAGGAAAGATTGCTTATCTTTCTTGATGCTAAGACACCAAGATAACAAATGGAAAGGTAGGAGCAACAGTGCCTCTAAGAATTAAAAGCAGCATTACCTAATGTTCTTCAAAGGAAAACAGGACAAAGATAGTACTTCTGATTTAGCCTGCTTTTAAAATGACCATCCCCAAGCCTGCTAACAATCAGTTTTGCACTGGGAGCAGGTATTTCATCCTAATGAGATGTCAGTTGTATTTCCTCCAGGTCTGACTGAATGCAAAATTCAAGACATTGGCTATGATGTACGGACTTGCACCAAAATCAGCAGTAACATGGTCCCTTCTCCTCCTCAGCACACCCTCATGCGTGTTCTGATATGCTGGTTTACATAATTTTGTATATTACCCATGCATATAGTTTATTTTCTTTAACCTGGATAACACAGAGCTTACTGCAGTCTATTGATTACAGTTAAAAGGAGCAAAATTGTGGAACTTAGGAACTTCTGCACCTTGCATTTTCCTTGGGATTACACAGCTTTAGGCAGCTTTCCTTTCAGTCTGTGTAACTACTTAAAATTCATTAAAATTCATGTTTGATGAAACATTGCAAAGTTTAAGAAATTAACTATGATTAAGTTATAATGTTGTCTAGTATTTTACTGTGTAAGCTACAAGAGGTGAGGTCAATCATTAAAGTGCTTCTTACGTAGGACCACTGTGACATGAGAAGCAATTTAGTTAATTATTACTGCTTCTCCAGAGATAATTTGCATGCAACAGCTCAGTTTGTTATAATGACTGTGTGTGAGAGAGCATGAAACGTTTGCCAGTTTGCAGTTTTGATAGCAACATACTAGCTGTGAGCACTGGTTAAAAAGCTTCACAGCTCCGTGAGGCAGTAATAGAGGATGGAAAATGAAAGAGGAAAGACAGCCCTAAAAGCACTGTCTGTATGTAATGAAGGCAACCAATTTGTCTCCAAGGTGACACCGCTATGGGAAAAATCATGAAACACAAAGCCTTTCCTGGCTTTTTTTTTAAACCGGTATCTTAATTTAAACCCCTTTGGCTTTTATAAAACAAATTTCTTAGGCAGAAATTGCCAACAGACAATTCAATAAGGATACTTTTGTCTGATTTATGCTACAAGTTTACAGTGAAGCAATAATAATTTTGGAGTTCTGTCTTCATTTGAATGCACTGTGCACAGTTTTTATTATTTGTATAGTTTTTGAGGAACACAGGAGTTATAAAGGTCTCAGCAGAGATATAACCACTGTTGAGTTTTATCTTAGTTGTGGTTTTTGTTAGGGGTGCTTTTTTGTCTCAGCAGCAAAACTGCATCTCGAAAAGGTGATCATCAAAAGGTATGCAGTTATCATACCACAGTTATCATGGTATGGAGTTTACCAGGACATTTCCACAACATTTTTTTTTTTTAAATCATATTCCTAAATGATGTGAGTGCTTCAGATAATTGTTGGATCCTGGACTGCTAGTTAAAACCCCATTTTCCACCTCTTTCAGGTAAACTACTTACACTGCCTTCCTTCCTGCCCTAGTTTCCCTGCTGCTCTGGAGTGACATGGAAGGGTGGATTTGGGAACCTATTGAGCTACTGAGAGCTGTGAGGAAATGAGAGAGGAAAAAGAGCGTAGCAGGTGGAAGCTCCCACATGCTCTGTGATGCGTTGTGATGATGCAAAGTCTGGCTTAGTTTAAGTGGAGACCTTAGTTTAAGTGAAGAAAGAATATTCTCCACTCCATTTGCAGAAAGAGCTGCAAAGGTTCAGAAGTTTCAGTGTTTTGGGAGCTCGATGTTTGGCAAGGTTGCAGCAGGATAACCAGGAAAGGCCTCATGCTTCATCTCGGATATGCAGAGGAGTTGTTTTCATTCTTAAACAATTAAGGTCACTTCAGCAGTGACTTGTTCTGACAGAGTCTTAAAACTTGTATGTAACATTAGAAAAATGGAAACAAAATGCTGATCACTTTGAATTTACCCTGACTGACACTTGAGGTAATTATCAGTCTCTTTATAAACATTGGTACATTAATCTAATTATGAGAGGATTTAGTGCCAAGCATTTTGCCCCATGGTTAAATCCTTGGGATGCAGATGAGATGGTTGGCAATGAAATTCTTTGCAGTAAAGCTTGCCATCTACTGGCACATCACCCGTACTACCAGAAACAGGGCAATACCTGCAGCTTTTACAAGAACTGGCACAAGTGACTAAATATAACAAATGCCAAGAAAAAGAGTGTATTTTTTTCCCCTCTTGGAGGAGATTATTTAAATTCATTGAGGTGATCTTGTTAGTGTATGAATAATTGAGCGTATATAGCTAATCAGCACTAAAAATGCATGGTTTTGACTGGCAAAGACTTCTGAATGATCAGAAACCACTGTAGTGATAAAAAACAATTTTTATGATGTTAGAAATGCATGAAAATGAGGACAGAAGGGAAAAATTAAATTACTGGGAAAGTTAACATATACAGGGCAGGGGTTTTGAAATGGCAAAAACATTTTGGCACAGATTGTCTGATTCTTCCTCAGTAAAGCAGGCAATTTTGAAGAGCTGATCTCTGTATCTTTGCTCAGAATTTCGAGGGGTTTTTTTCCAGATTCTGTTTGAATCAGAGACTTGCAGAATTCGTGTCTAGTTTTCAGCATATTCTTCTAACTTAATTACATCAAATCTAAAGTGAATTGATAATCCCTAATTCTGAGAATTGGATTAGTGATCACAGCCCCTCAAAGCCTCCAAACAAAACCTATCAAACTGTGTTGGGTTCTTTGTGTCAGAAATGTCTTTCAGCAAAGACTTATTCTTTCAGGACATGACTCTTCCTATGAGTTGGTGAAATATCATAATCAGCAGCAGCATTTAAAATTAAGTTTCAATCACTGCTAATCACGTTGTTGTGAACCAGAGTTCACTTGGCTGTGGTCATGCCTGCACTTTGCTAATCATCTCATCGTGCCTGGAGGCTGCTTGTGATTTGTAATGCAGTTCTTCAAATGTGCCTTCTGCCCCTGAAGGAGGACTCTAAGCTTCACAGAAGCTTTCAACACTAACAGCTTCACAATCTTTTACATATGCTGCTGAGATTTTCTGACCTTCTTAGCAGAGTCAGGGGGAAAAAAAAATCTATGATAAGATAGAGAACTCCTTGATAACCCACGTAGTCATCCTCATTGATGATTTTACTGTGCTTTGAGGACTTCTTTTTTTTTTTTTTTTTTGTCTTTAACAAAGAGTTATTACTTTACACATTTGAATTAAAACTAGGAAGCTACACCTGCTAGTGCAGATAAAGCAGTTCAGAATAAAATCTGACTTTTTACTAACTCATACATTTTGGAAAGAAATGGATAGCAAAAAACCCTGGACTATGAGTTGAGAAATTAAATTTTAAAACTATTCGTAAGGGAAAAAAATTATTAAACAGCAATAGCAAGATGTGTTCTTTTTTAAAAAAAAAAAAAAAACAAAGAAAAATACGCCAGAAAATGTGTGTAATGTGTAGGGTTGGGGTTTTCTGTGTTTGTTCTCTAGGAGTCTTTTTTGGTTTTAATTTGCTAGGATGGCTTATATATTTGACATCTTGGTTGTGCTCAGTCACTAGAAAGATAAAATTTCACTGTAATAAATGAAGAAAACATTGCTTCTTTTAGTGCTATTACTTCAATCTGTATTCTGTTGAATCAAAACCAGCATACAGCATTTG
This sequence comes from Pachyramphus minor, assembly GCA_013397135.1. Lineage (NCBI taxonomy): Eukaryota > Metazoa > Chordata > Aves > Passeriformes > Tyrannidae > Pachyramphus > Pachyramphus minor. The sequence continues at coordinate 367,609 of VYXB01007791.1, read as the reverse complement.
TTCACAGCTGAAGGCTTACATTGTGATCAAATAAGTTCACTAAAAAAGTCATGGGATAACATGAGAGTAGTGAGGGTTTAGATAGCCCAGTGTTAGAAACATGAACCTTCAGTGCTTGTGGTCTTTACTTGTTTGAAACTTGCCCTTGGGATTTTATAACAAGTGTGCGAATCTGAGTCACTGAAATATCAAGCTCTGTGACTTTACTGAGATCTTGAAATAATTATCATTTAACTGGAAATATTAAAATATTGCTCAAGGCATTTAGTTCTGCACTGAAGAGCACATGGCTTTGGTGTAACTAAGCATCTCTCCGTTTATCTGCAGTGCACTGTGACACAAAAAATACAGTTCATCGCTATGACAATAACTTCCCTGCAAAGGCAGCCTCAGAGAGTTGTGGGTGTGCAGATATATACTCAATCTCGATGTGTCTTGAAGAACTAGGGAAGAGATGAGCACAGAAGCATGATCTACAGTAACAGAGATTGGGATCAGATACCTTCACCGTGGACTGAAAGGCAGAGATGCCACCCATGGATAAGGATTTGGCAGATGGGGAAGGAAAGGACAGGAAACCATGCTGTTCTGGAGAAAACCGAGCCAGGTAAGGGGCTGTCTTAGCCCTGAAATTAGCTTTTTCCATGGAGATTCTCTGTGAATAGATCACTTCAGTTTTTGCACACAGTTTTGATTTCCAGACTAAAGTTTCAAACTTTCTAAATATTGCACTAACACTATTTTATCCCTTCCCATCTCCCATTACATTTGTATTGCCATCTTAATTATTTAATGTAATGAGTAGCTTGTTGTGGTGCCATTTGTCTGCTACAAGCTTCACCTGTGAGGAAAGTGCCAGCCACAGGACCTGACCTGCTCTGTCCACAGCTGGAATTACTATTAGTCAATCTGCTCAATGGAGAAGCATAGCTTGGGAAGGGATGAACAAACTTTTTCCAAACAAGCCAGCACTTGTTCTTGTGTCTACAAATACTGTGGCCATAAAGAGTTAATTCTGAATCTTTAACTTCAATTGTGTGTCCAAAACATCCCAGCATGTTGTTATAGAAACCACTTTAAGTCTTGAATCATGTTTATTACCATAGTAACCACCATTGCACACAGGCAAAAAAAAAAAAAAAAAAGGGTGGTTACACAAATACTCCATTTCTATCAAAAAAGCCAAATTTTTCTGTAAGTACATTTGTATCAGCAAAACCAAGGAAAGTAAATTAACAACTTAATTTCTGAAGCAAAAATATGGGGTTTTAATGTGAGAGTAACAACTATATAGCATTAAAATTTTAAGTTGCTCTTTAGGCAACACTTCAGTATTACAGCTATTTTTGTTTGAAATTACAAGAACTGGTTATTAAATGAGTGGCTCCATTTCATGATTCCCCAAACTTTTCTGCAAGCTCACAGTGATTTGGTGCTGCTCCCCCAGAATGAAGGCTGCTACTGCTGGCTGTCATTGTCCTTCTCTGTCTTTTAACCTTTGTGCTATCCCAGACTTTTTGCCCCACAAGTGCTGCAGCAGCAGCATCAATCCTTACAGTGTCACTTACTGACTTAAGCTGCACTTACTGGCTGCACCAAGCACCACAGCAATGGGACTGGCTGTCCCAAATAAACAAAACAAACATCTCAAAAATGAGGTAAATGGGTTCTTTACTTCCAAAAGTAAATATCTTTTGGTTCTCACTTTATTTTGCATCATACCCTAGTGTCTGTGCTGGGAACAGGAGGAGGATCAGGCCAAGGAGTTCAACAGAGCTCCTATAGATTTAATTTGGAGGATTTTTGGTTGGACATCAAGGTGTAGCAATGCAAATAGCGTGGTTTCTAATGTAAGTGAAAGAGTTTTTGCAATGCTTTTTACCTTTATGTTTAGCACTACAGCACTCCAGTCTAAGTCAGTAGTGCAGAGTGATCATCGTGCTTTTACTGTGCACAGATATTTTTGTTTGCATAAGATGCAGGACAGTGGCTGATCAGGCCACAAGGCAGCTGATATCCATCACAGTAAATGCTGTGGACATTGATGTAGAAACTGAACTGATTTCTGCTATAGTTGGGAAGATACTGCCTGTATTCACAGCTATGCTGAGGGGAAGGCTAAAATGTACACCTTGGAAGTAGATGCATGGTCTCCTTCTCTGCATCAGTGGAGGGATTTTCACGAACACAGAGGGTGTAACACAGCATAAAACTGTCAGTTTGTGAATTTGGGTGAAATCCAGTTGCTCCTTGTTCTTTGTGAATTCCAAGTAGTAGAAAATAGGGAGCAAAGGATCTGTTTTCTCTTGGAGAGGCCAAATATCACCTTGAGAGATTCAAGTTCTCCAGCTTCTCTGGAGTCTGGAAAGAGTTTTTGGCACTTTGCTTTTGTGTAATACAGAGGCTTCCAACTCCCACTGAGCTCCTGGCTCCCGCTGAATTCAGCCTCAGCAAGGAGCTGAGAGTTTGGCTGAGCTGGGAGATGCTGCCCCTTATGCAGACCAGCTACTGCTGACTTGCAGCACTGAGATTTCATTTAGGTCAGAACATGCAGGCAGCTGTGCTACCACTGTGCTCAGCTACTAACACAGGAGAGAAAAAACAGTCAGAAATGCTGCCAAATGCTGCTAAAAATCCCTGGAGTAGAGGGGCTAAAAACTGAGTAGAAACTTGACTTCATGTCCAAATTCTGTGTCCATGTGTTGTTTGCCTTTGAAAGCCATTAGAAGGCATCCTCTTCAGTCTCCTTTGTCTGTGGTTCTCCTTTCCACTTCATTACTTCTTTCCTTTTCTTAATATAAAACCAGCATAAAGCTGTGATTCTGATAAACAGTAGCACATAAAGGTGCTGTGATTTTAAAGCATAGCCTCAAATGTCTGTAACACTGACCCAGGTGTGATTTCTTTCTGTGAGTCAAAACTTGATAAGCCTAAAGCCTTAATTGTTAGAAATGCATTTAGACCAACCTGTAACACGGGGCAACTGTTTTAAAGTCTCTGGGTGCAAAGTTCTGTGCTGATGTATGCAGATGTTGAGATTGCCTTCAGTAAGTTCTCAGTAACACAGCTTAGAACTAAATGTTGCAGAAGCCATCAAAATTCAGCAGAACATCAAGATCAGCTCCAGCTTTAGACTAGGAACACACTGATATCCATAGCCACCAGAGTGCATGCTGTCCCTCCAGGCTTGCTGAATGCACAGTCCTTTCCTTACACAATTTCAGTTTCATACTATGTAACAGTACTCTCATATCAAAACCATGATGCTGCTGGAAATGCAGTGCACTGTGATTTAAATGCCACAGGACCCGAAGAAAACTTCAGTGTGGCTACAATGTGCAGTAAGTACAAAGGAAGCAAGGCCATGCTTTTCCAGCATGACCTTTGTAGAAGAGTTCACATTCCAGCCCTTTCTGTTATGGACTAAATTATTTTCAATAGAAATCACCTACAATTAGCTCTGCATGAACTAATTACCAATTGGGATTTAAAGACTGCTTGGGAAAAGTCGCAGCTCCTGTGTTTTGGGATAGGCTGGAGTCTAGCAGGGAACAGGAGCTGCTGAGCTCCTGTGCTGAGGGCAGCTCCAAACAGGGCCAGGATCATAGCGCTGAGACTGGGGAAGAGCAGTGATGTCATCACAGTCTGCACAAGCTGCCCTCCCTGACTTCCTACAGATAAAAAATCAGTCACAGGCCCAACAGAAGGAGACTATAATGAGAACTTTTGCAGAGGACCAGTCTTTGAACACTAGTTTCATTGAACCATGAACAGTGAACATAGTCATGGCTCTGACACAAAGCCTGTGGTAGGTCTCCTGACCTGCGAATTGTATTGTAGCATCCTAAAAAATCTACCGACTTGTAACAGAGGAAGAATGAATTTATTTCATGGTTTTACAACATTTTATTTTCAGAGTAAGCTCAGAACCACACAAGAGGAGTGACTGACCCAAAGGAAGATTAAGAGTAGGTATTGAAAGCCCACTCTCTAGTTAGAGATACCTTTCTCTTAAACCTTTGTAAGATTTTTCATTGTAGAAGTAAAACAAAACCAGAATATTCACCAGCATCAGGGTATGCCCAGGAGCCTTTCTTGGGGAACATGCTAAGAAATAAGCCTTTCATATTAGAGGAATATCACTAAAAGTCAAATTGTTAAAGCTTAATGTGATGGCATGTTTTATAACAAACCCCCCCTGCCACAAGGGCATTTAATATCTGCTATAAGTGAAGAGGTATCCAGCAAGCCTTCATGAAAGTTAGATCAGTATGACTTTTGCCAATAAAATGATACAAAATTTAAAACTATGAATAAATAAAAATCAACTGGTAGCAATCAGTATAGAAATGTAATTTCTTGGGGTTTTTAAAATTTTATTTCCCCATTAATAGTCACCTTTATTTCCTCTGTTTATTTAATATATGTAAGAGGTGGGTTTGAATCCTAGTCTCCCCTTCCTAGTTCTCATTTCCCTGTCTTAGAATTTTTGTCCATGCCTTCTCCTTTTCTTCCTCTGAGGCCTGATTCATAGCAGACTTGGATTTATAGGGCAGCGATGGGAAGTTACAATAACTTTGTGTGGCTGGTAAGTGAGCCTGCATAATTGTAGCCCCAGGACACGATGTCACTCATGCCACCAGCTCCACAGAGTAACGCAGATGCCTCCGGAGCTGTGCTGAAGTGCTCACACTCCAGAGACTGATCCAGGGGACAATAATGTGGTTCAGGCCTGCTATTGTCCTGGATAAAAGATTTAGCCATCCCTGTTGCAGTGACAGTGGAATTTTGTGTCACACAAATCTGCTCTTAATACACAGGGAGAGCTTGGGATGGTGATGGTGTAGTGGCTGGGGAGTGGAAAATAAGATTAGCAAACAGGAGGAGAAAACTAAAGCCTCCACAGCTTGATACTAAGATGCTTACTCCATCTGAAGAAACTTTGATTCCATATAATGATGAAAAACCAGAAGGAATACCCTTTTGGGGGAGAGGGACCTTCCTCACAATACTAGTCCAGACTTATCAGTACAGGGTACATTACAGGGCAGCATCCTGCCCTGCTGCTAAATAAATAAATGAGATCTGTGTGACAGTAAAGGTCTGGCCAGGAAAAAAAACTTAAGAAAGATTTTATGGCAGTAATGAATACGTGATAAATATCTAGTGACTATCTTGCTGGGAGCAGTTTTTGCAGAGAGCTCTATGATGGGGCTTGTTTTATGATCCCAAAGGGCATCATACAACATAGCGTGCTGAGAGACTGCAGAGCAGATTGAGAAGTTCTTAGTGTTTAATACCTAGGGATCCTCAAAAGCCATTTTCTCTTAGGATTACATTTCCTTTGATCATTGGGATTATTAATTATAGATACCTTGAACAGAACAAGGCACCGTTACTGTACTCCTCAAACAGTGCCTCATTTAAAAGGAACAAAATATCATACTTAATTAGAGGTTCAGCTGTGGTGCCTTTTCAATACACCTTGGTATTGATTGGACCATGCTAGCCTACTGTAGCAAATGTTATTCAATTAATAATAAATGATGCTTGTAGACATAACAGTGCAGGAAGGAAGCACCAAAATATTTGTCGTTCAGCTTTCCAGAGCAGTTGGAGTATCACCATCCAATATAGCATTTAGAATAAATGCTATAGTCTATGGTTTAAAAGTGGTTGCACTTACATGGAGACCTCTCCTTTGTGCCATTTTTCTTAATTGTATCAAGCAATTAAAGCAGAAACTTTTAAAGCTTTATTTTCTCTCTGGATAAATGGAAGCATATTGTTTTCCTAAAGAGCTTTGTAAACAGCACTTGAGTATGTCCATACTATCCCCAACAGTTAAGAAGTTGCTCAGAAGTTTAATTCAACCATAGAAACAGTTACTAAACTTATGTTACTTGTGCTGGGCTTTTTACCTGTTACTACAACACTTGGCATTTGTTAGACTGATTACTAGAGAGCGATGCCTTCTTTCCAGGCTCCTCTCTTCTAAGTTGTGAGCCAACAAAACAAAACTTTATTTTATTATTAGAAAAGGGGTCTAAAGCCTCAGCTAACCTGATTTTTTTTTTCTTTGGCTACCTTTCTTTCCTGGTTCCCCCTAAAAGGGATCTCAGTTTGAATGGCATCCTCAGGAGAAAGTGGAGAGTTCCTTAAGAGAAAGCTAGAGAGTTCCAGCAGTCAGCATTTCACAGTAATTCAGCATGCACTGCTTGCCAGGAGATGGGCTGAAGTAGCTCTTGTAGTGTACCTGAACTCACAGCAGTAAGAGGGATTTTCATTTAGGAACATCTGAATTTCAGGTACAGAATCTGTAACTGTCAGCTGTCTTCTTTGAGATGGCTTTCGCCAGCCTTGGCTGAAGGATTTTATTAAGCAGTTTTTAGTACAAACTCACTAGGAATATGGTTTTGAAAAGGCAGGATCTTGTTTTCACTAGTCTGTAATTCTTCACAGTTCCTCAGCAATTTTCATAACACTTTTCCTTTTTGTTCTCCACATTGTCATGGCTGTTTGCTGCAGTGATTGAGTTTTCATAACTGTCAGAACAATGTCAAGACAATGTGAAGACAGTGTCAAGGCAAATATAGAAGGGTGACAGTGTGAAGGAGAGAAAGAGAAAAGAGCTGTCAGTACTCAGAATGCTCTGTAGAGAAAATATTTCAATGATAAAACCATTGTAACCATGCACTGAGCAAGAGAGAGAGAATAAAGTATAGGTAATTAAGTTACTCCACTATGAACATGTCTGGATGACAACTTGGAGTTAAAGATGAACTTAAAAGAGCAATTAAGAGAAAGCTAGATTGTTCCTAACTCTTGTCCCATATCTTCTCCTAGATGATACTCCTGTCCTTAATATCCCATTAACAGGTCACCATTCTGAGTTAAGCTTCTGGCATATTAAGTTGTAACAAGCACACTTCTTGAGAAAGTCAAAGAATATTTGCAGTTCATGACAGCATTAAATGCAAAAGCATCAAACGTGTGTGACTCTTTTAGATGAACTGCAAATTTTATCCATATCTGGATTAAAAAAAAATTATCTTTTTCTAAGCAGCATACCTTAGTATGGAAAAGTATTGCACTGCACACCTACAGGAAGGTGAAGGGTTTTCCCACTTGATGTAATTCCAAGACACATTATTAGACAAGACCTCTGTTTGTGGCCCACTGATGGTGGGATTGGTCTAAAGCATGTTCTAATGTTGTTCAGAGCTCAGCAAGGTGCTGAGTGTCCTGCTGCCAAGCCCTTGAAAAGGTTACAGTTTGTCACTGGCAAATAAAGGACAGATGCACAGCTTGGATGGGGATAAATTCTGGCACCAAAGCCCTTTGGGCTTTCTCTACATCATCTCTACTGAAAGCTCATGCAGGATGAGGTGCCACTCACCTGTAGAACAATTTTTAGGTTTTAAAAAGAAGTGCTGGTCTTGCAGCAAATCTATGAATTCGGTCTTTGTGTATGTGCTGTGCTCTCCCCCTCAGCCTTAGAGGTTGGGATAATGAAGGGGTTTCTTACTTTTCTGTCCTGTTTCTGAACATCAGGATAATGAGATATAAGATAGTCTAGATGACCATTAGTCAATATAATTGAAGTTCTGGAAAAAAATACCCTGTTGTCAATGATTTTTAAATTACTTTATGAATCCCATTGAAGAGGCTTAAGAAAATTGAACTCCAAAACAACTTCTGGAGAATAATGTAACATAAAATTCTAAAAAATATTTTAGAGCTAGTATTTTCAGATATAAGAATTAAGTGTTAACTATTTGAAATGGAAAAGTCTGAGTATTTTCTATATATTGAATTTACATATTTATTTTAAGGAAGAAGGTTGAATAGTTAACAGATTTTCTTACCTGTTACATTTGAAATAACTGAACTCAAAAATGCTTGCTATTCTACCATTGTCCTATTCCTGTATTATACCTATTTGCAGTTCATGACAGCATTAAATGCAAAAGCATCAAACGTGTGTGACTCTTTTAGATGAACTGCAAATTTTATCCATATCTGGAGCACAGTGCTCAAAGGAAGCTGTTTAGACTGGCTGCAGTCTAAGTTATGTTTTGCTGAAAGTACTTTTTCCCCTTACCCAGTTAAGTCATTTTAACTTGAAAAATAGTCTGCCATTTTGAATCGAGCATCAGCTGGGGGAGAGTGTTTCTCTTGCCTGGGGCTCAGATGCCTCCTCTCATTACTGTTCACACCTCAGCCATCATGTGCCTCTAGTAATCACTGAATTCACTAATCCTTACAAAGGAAAGTCTATAGGATGGCAAGTCAGTGGCTTGATCCCTTCTGAAAAAGCAGTTAAGAGTTAGGAAATAAAGGAAATGATATACAAAGGGAAATCCTTACAGTTAGCGATGGAAATCACACATACAAGAACTGCCTACATTTGTTGTAAGAATGAAGAAGCACTTAGTAATGTTATCTTTAAAAAAGAAATCCTTGCCATACTACAGATCTCTCAGGCTCAACGAAACTCTGGAAAAATGTATGTGTATCCTCCCCCAATACATATATATATTTGTGTGTGCATATAACATATGACGTGAGAAACACAAGATCTAAATTTAGTGATTTGAAGAGGGAGATCACTTGGATTGTGTTCACAGCTCTCTTATTGCAAGGTATTCACCTTGCCCTTCTCAGCACAGCATTCTCACCTATAAAACTGAAATGCTGCCTACTTGCAGACTCTGAGGCCCAATCTGCTTATGTGTTGTAAAACATGCAATATACCTCACAAGGAAAAAGCTGAAATTATTTTCATGGGGAAAATTTTCTCTGTACATTTGCAAGGAAGAAGAAGAATCTAAAAGAAACTTGTTCCTCCATACTTGCATGATTCTGCTGGCTTTGGGTATGATCACACCTGTAATGACAACTTTAAAGTCAGTAAATGTCTTTGAGAGAGTCTAAACTGATGTCTAAATTCAAACTCAATGTACAAGTCTAAGTGCTAGGAGGACAAATGAGTTTTACAAGGTGAAATGCTGAACTGACCTTGAGCATGAAAGCACAGCCCTTAGTATTAGCGCAGAAAAATGTTAGATTCCGAGACTTCACTTGAGAAGTAGAACTAATTAGAGAAGATTAACAGAAATGAAGCATGTAATAGCTGGAATAAGGCATGACTGAGGTATGAAAGGCTGAACCACTGGACCTCTCTTCGAGGTCAAGATCTTAAAAACGTTATACCTTTTTTAAAGACAAGATGCCCCTGTGGTAGCTGAACGTTCATTATAACATTCAAGCTCTGTTCTGCACGTAGGAGTTTCTCCTGGTTAAGACTGTTTTCATCCTTGATATCAGGATATGTTTCTGAGCATGGGGTCTTATTCAGGGCCATGTTCACATTCCTACTACTCTGCAGGGGGTCCTAAAGACGTGCTCACCGAGTCTGCAGTAGAGTGGTAACAGTGGTGACTTTTTTTCAATGAATCTACTAACTGATTTTTGTCCTTTTGTTTGTTTTCAAATGGAGTCTGAAATACACATTGCACTCTCTTTCCTCATACTTTCCAATTCTCAATTTTTCCTGTCACTAACCTGCTCCTACTAACTCTAATGACCTTTTATTACTGAATGATAATAAATGTTCCAGAATTGGTGGGATAGCACTTCTGATACACACCCAGAAATGACTGCTTTACCAGCTAAAGTGAAAATTCTTCACATGGAATAAACAGGATTGGAAAGGACTTCTGGTGATCATCTAGTCCAGCCCACTGCATCAGCTAGAGCAGAAAGCTCAGCACCTATTGTCTATGATACATCTATTTCTCTGAACTTTCCATAATGCTTTAATGCAAATTTCTTATTTTTGGATAGCCAGGTTTACTGTAAGCATGTGTAACCACATAGCTGTGGTTAAAGGAAGAGCTGGTGATCATAAGTGATTGCAGAAAAGAAGCAGTCACCCATGAAGACACTGAATTCTTCAGGCTGATTCAGAGCCGTGGCATAAAAGATGTGCAGTTTAAAAGATGGGAACATCAGTCTCTTAGCTGTCTGGGTATTTGTAGTTATGGTAATAAAAGTAAGGTTCCTCTGTCTGTAGAAAAGTTGACACAGCAGGTCTGAAACTGAAGCACAATTATATAGTGTTGGCAGGTCGTTGTGCAGGTTTCCTCCAGAACACGTTTCTATGTTAGCCCAAAGAAGAAATTATGCAATTCAGGATGCAAACACATTTCTGATGCTGTTTATCTGGTACACAAAAATCCCTGTAATGTATAATAACAGTTTCCATTTGCTTTTAGTAGTAATGACAAATGCAGTTTCCTCGAAGTTTAGTTTAAGAGATGGGATATAACAGGCAAAGCCATTGTTGCCAGCCAATCCAAGTCTTAATTTAGGATTAAAGAATGTAGTGCTACTTCTGATGCATCTCAAATGTCTCAAAAGGCATTGTTCTCCACCTCCTTGAAAAGAAACCACTCGATTACAACCACTGACTTCCTGGGTTCATAAGCAAAGTCATGATGGTCCTCGCCAGACAAAGCACATCTTCACTGAAATGAGTGGACTTAGAAGTTAAACCAAAATAAATAAAACTGGAAAGAATTCCTCTCAATGCTACTTGGGGAACAGTAGAGGTTCCTACAGCATGTGCATATCTTATTGCAGCAAAACTGTTGCCAGCTCAGAGATGTTAGCTGGGGATAAGCAGGGCCACTGTAAGGTATTTTCCTCGGTCACTGGGCAGTGAGAATGCTTACAGAGATCTGTGGGAACAGAAGATGCCTGGATGAATATATGAACTGGTGGGCAATTCCCCAGCCAAAATGAAAGATCTGGAGAGAGTTTATGGTTTTAAGGGTGTAGTAGAAGTAGATCTGTTTTTGTTCTGCTGTGTGCAGAAACTGCATTTTCTTCCTTTCTTACTCCTTTCCATCACTTGTCAGATCATTTGGTTAGTCTGTTTGCTGGAAAGATTTTTATCCACATCCTTCGAAGGTGTTCAGTGCCAATCCTTCCTTCTCCTGTTCAATTCCATTACAGTTTTGTTCCAAACACCTCTCAGTCTTGTCACTTCACTACCATGGAAAATGGTGGAAGTTCCGAGTTTGGTTTTTTGGAAATCCAGTGTTCTATGGACAGAGCCTTTTGAATGTGAAAATGGCAATTGATTTTAGTCCCTTTACTCTTCTTGCACTTTTCCACGAGCTCCAAAATGGGTACATGTTAGACTAAATTGAATCAGACATTTAAGATGTACTCAAGAGAAAACAGAACAGATAGTTCTTGTTACATCAAGCAGAGGGCGTCTTTACATGGACTGAGGCTTGCAAAATGTTCAGTACTATTAGCAGTGAATAAAGAATTACAAATGTCAGCTGTGTTCAATGTGAGAAAAGGGATGGCTAGAAAGTCTGAATTGGTGAGTCCTACAAAATGTTGGCCAGATATTTTCTTTTTACAGTTGCATTGCAGAGTCACCTATTTGCATTCTGCTGTCATGATATATATTGCTCCAAATACATATACAGAGAGTGATCAAAGAGGCTTGGACACTTCCACAAACACATTTTTCATATTTTCCTACATTTTAAGGTAGGAATAACTGGGGCTTGGCATTCAGAATTCTTTTAACTTCTGCTTTTAAGATTGAACAGGGAAAAGAAAAGCCTACAAGTGCCTCACAAATTTCCATGCCACTGAGTAGTTCTGATGCAATCTCTGATATACCAGTGTCGTTCTCTGGCTTCTTCTCTCACTGTCATTGCACATTTCTTTTGTTAGGCAGCCTCTGTTATCTTACTAGATTGGTGCCTTCTCTTTCTATATCTTATTTATGAGGCTATAAAAGGAAGCTAAGGGGCTGCTGGAGAAGAGCAGGTACAATTAGGATTTCTTTACCCTGTGTCAGGTTGTAGTGGTTTTGCCCTTCTTACAGCCCTTGGAGTCAGCAGTCTCAAAGGTGAACCACATACCATGTGGCTATATCTTGGCCATCCCAATTCAATTGCATCTCATGTGGCCCACAATTAACATTTCCAGAACTCTGTATGCAATTCTCAACTCCAGTTTACTCCTCCACCCCCCTAAAATAGGATCACCAAATATTGTTGTGGTATAATTTGCATTGCCTGATTGCACTGGAGAGAGACACTCCAGAAAGATGCCTGTTTAAATAATAAGGTAAGGTAGATGGGTGCAGACAGAACTGCTCTTAGTATGCTTTGAACCAGTTCTAATCTAGGTGCCATTTAGAGATATATATATATATATATATCAGTGCCTGATGTACTGGGCTCTGCTCTCAGCATGAACATGGATTCAGCGTGGGGCTACACCCTTCCTATGACAGAAGTGACTGATGTCCAAGCAGCAGCAAGGCAACAGGTATTAGTTCAGACACACTCTCAGAGGCTCTCTTTCCAGCTGTTAGGAGGTTGGTGAGTTATACTGCAGACTCTTTGCTGATAAGAGACCCTGATCTCTTCTTTCGGCTGTGTGTACAATTCACTGTGTTCAGATCCATGGATGGTTTGCCATACTGGGAGTAGTATCACAGCTGCTTTTTAAGTACCTACAAATTGCCACAAAGCTTAGCTAAACACGTCTGAACCTGCTGCTGTACACAGATGTCTTTTCAAGGCTAGATTATTACACTGGGAGTTTTGGATTCCCTGCTGTGAGTAATATGTCAGTGCAGGTTACTTAAATTGCAGTTGCTTGAATCCTTGCAGACTGTTGACTGTCTATTGTAAAGTCCTGGCTTTGGCTTCCTGTCAAATTATGTTGTTTTCAAACTCCTCTAGCTCACATTCAAAGAAAGAAAGAAATGTGTCACAGCCAGATGCAGAGCTAGGTCCCTCCTCATGGAAGAAAGAGCTAATGAAGTCCTCTCTATCATCCCTATTAGAAACCCCAACAAGAGAGAACAGGAACTGTCAAAGGAAGAGTGTGACTAATGTATGCTGCTTCTCATGCTTCCCCTATAGTTTCTCTGGCAGTCTAAATGTGAATTAGAGCATAGTCCTAGAGTACAATAGCTACACTTCTCAAAAACCATCAGCAAAGGAAATTTCAGGCCACTGTTTCCATGGCTTAGGTAGGGGTACAAAGGTTTGTTTACCCACAACCTTGATCTCAGTCACCGTGATTGAGGGCACTTTGAAGGAATGCATCCTTTCTGCAAACCCCCTGACTACAGTTAAGATGCTTTGTCTGTCTCATTATTCAAGGAAAGATTTAAGGGAACAGGATGCCAGTATGCTCAGCCTTGGGCAGGCAAGCAAGAGCAATAAAAAGAACCAAGGAATTTCTCCTGCTGCCCCTTGAGCATCCACCCAGGCCACAATTATTCAGGCACAGCACATCTCAGCACAGAAGGATGCACTAGGCAAGTGCCCTGATTCTTAGTTGCTGGAGTGGGGACGCTGCATGTAATGGGTTAGCAGCCCATGCCCCTTTTCTACCCACAGAAATATTTAGCCCTTGAAATATTCTGATCTCTGTCCCCGCTGATAAGATTCCAGGCAGGCAGAAGCTGCCCTAACCATGAAGTTGCAGCAGCCTTGGTTTGTTGATGCCTGGAGAGGGACACTTTGCTGGGCCTGGAGGAGCCCTGTAGAGCTCCAGTGGCAGCTGCGTGGTGTGTGTCCCCGCACGACAGCCTGCCCGCCAAGAGGCCCTGTCAGCTGCAGTCTTTGTCAAAGGATGGAAGCAGTTTCCTGTTGACCCATTTTAGGGGTGAGTAAAATATAATCAATACAAAGTAAACATAAGAATCTCACTGGGAAAAGGTTTTGCGTGGGTTAGGGTTTTTATTTGCTGTTTGCTGGTGTGAGAGGGCTTTCGTATGATACGGCACTGGGAACGGCTGAGGAAACAGATGTACAGTGAGAATGATGAAACATGTCAGTCTCTAAAACCAGCAAATTAATCAGTAATGCTAATCTAGAAAATAATATGTAACATTTATCTCCTTGCTGCCTATTCTCTGTGACTCTAGCTGACTCAATCAGGTTTAAGGTTTCCCTTAGAAAATGTAAATATCAGGATCTTTTTTTTTTCTTTTTGGGCCAGCACAAAGAGCAAGGGGAATACTCAAGGTTGCCTAGAGATTGAGGCATTGTCTACAAGATTTTCTTAATGCTGAGATGTGAATTATAGAAAACCCCCCAATAGTAGAAATAGAAGTATCCCTGAGAGGTCTTTGGCTGCAAGCCCCTGCAGGCAGGATCAAAGGCACTTAGGATGCCATTTCACTAACTTATTTATTAGAGAGAATGCACTGTATATCAGGATTTGAGGAACATGGACTAAGACACATGCTTTTATTGCTTGGTATCTGGCTGGATATATATGTATATTTTTTAAACCTTGATGCTTTATAAACCAGTGAAAATGAAAAATAATGAAATGAAAATAAAACATTAAACTTCTCTTAGATGAAGCAGAAGGAAGACTCCTAGTACAATGTTAATTTGTTGCACTCTATCCAGAAATTCCAGTTAAAACAGTTTCCTAGGAATCTACTGCTGTTAGTTTTGGTGCAGTAATGGGTGCCTTCAATAGCCAAAGTGCTTATTTAAAGTCGGATCTACCAAACAATTAAGAGTAGGTACTTGATGTTTCAAAGAATGAAAGTAAACTATATTCTCATTGAAATTAAGGCAACAATTTTGTGGCTAATGCAACACACAGGGCTGAGTTCAGGGTTGCCTTTGTTATGAACAGCAGATAATCCCCAGTTGTGGTGCAGAAGGGAAGGGAACCATCTGCTCTTCCAGACCAAGAGCTGTGCCTGAGTTGCCCTGGAGCCTCAGTGCCACCAAAGCCCTTTGGGCAAGGAGAGACCTGTGCTTCTCTGGGGCTCTGTCACCTGAGGTCTTCACAGATCCCCCCCATGTGGTGCTGACTGCCCTTCATCTGTATAACACCAGCTGTGAAACAGCAGTCTAGACAATCTCTGGCAGATATTTACCTAACCCATTCATTAAAAAGTTCTGATATAGAGTCTTAATTATCCTTTAGTGAGGAAAGTTCACTCAACTTTTTCCTGATGCATGTGGAATCTGTTATTTTACATAGCCTGCCCATCCAGAAGTCACAGGGAGCCACTGATCTCATTGCCATCCTTGATTGCCATTTTCTTTTATATAGATAAGACTGTAATCATGTCTTCCCTCAGGCTTCTTTTCCTGTGACCCTTTCTCATAGGGCACATCTTTCTAAATGTCTTCCTATTTTTGCTGTCCCTTTCCCGCTTTTCCCTAATTGCCTCTCTCTTGCTCACAGCAGCACTCAAAACTGGATATAGCCAGCACTCAATAGTAGGTTGATTACTCTCCTGTGTCTTACATGTCATTTTACTGTCAACATATAACAGCAAAATATTTGCCTTTCCCTATAGCTTTTCTGTAGAGAAGTACCCAATTTGGCCATAAAAATCTGAGCATTCTCTAAGCAGCACAGGGGTTTTTTTCTGAGTTTCCTCCTGCAGAGAGGAAAAGGTTTAGAGATTAGCACAGGGAAAGGACTCCCTAGATGCTTTGGGTTTATCAAAAGTAACACAGGGAAAAAAGCTGTGGATAGATAGATATAGATGTAAACTTTGTGTGGAGACACCTTTGAAAGGTGTATATATACTTTTGAAAGGTTTATATAATACAACATTAGATTCCTATCCTCTGCTTGTATGACATGCTTTAACATTCCAGCATTGGCTTCTCCAGTGCAGTATCATGGATACTGCATAATATATCAGTGTTTCAAGATCTGTGTGAGGTCTGTGCTGCTGATTGAGCATGAATGATAAAACACCCTTTTGCACAACCTCCTTTCTTTCCCATCAGACTCTTTCCTAATAGGTCATTAGTCACAAACACCACCTGTTCACAGAGACTGATCAGTGTCCTTGCTATAGAATTCCCTTTCTGTGAATACATCGTTCAGTTGCTTATCCTGTATTGTCAAAACCAATGTAATTTGAGGGCTAAATTTCCAAAGACGCTGATTTCTTGCACTGCAGTTTCTGAACCACTAAGCAGCATGAGGGGAAATGTTTAACCTCCAGAGGTTCTCAGTGCAGACAGTTCCCATTATACAGAGCACACAGCAGAGAGGTGGTCTGCATTCCAGTTGCTCTGCTACTGTAATGGCAGGTGTAGCACCCTAAGGGTGCCTTGTAAGAATTTGAATTGAAAGGCTGAAATACAGGTGTGGTTGGTATGTTCTTAATGTCACTTACACACAAATAGATCCATCTGGCAGAAGTTACTTCCTTTTTTAAAAGTTACAGGGTTACTGCTTTTCATTCCTAAGATTTCATTTCATTGCAGAGATGGAAATGTTATCCATGACATATTATATACATAAAAATTTTTAAAAAAACCCAACAACCCAGCACCCTTACAATTGGGTCTAGAAGCTGTTGCTTTTTAAATCACTGAAGATGATGGCAAACATCTGAAAGATATTTCGTTTTTGCTGTGCTACAGATGCAAAATATGACAGCAGGAGAGAGGGAGAGCTGCAGGGCTCCCAGTGCCTGTGCTCAGACTTTTCTGAGTGCAGCTCTGACAACAGGCTAATGAGGAGCTGCTGAAGTACCGAGTGGGCTATGAACTCATCAAACATGCATCCTAACAATACTTTGGTGGAAAGCTACTTGCATCATCTGAGGGATGAGCAGTACAAGCAAAACCGCAAATCTCTTTATAAGCAGAGCTTTATTCCTGACACAGTAATTAAGGAGTAATTAGAAGTTTTGTGAGTAATGGGAATAGTTGCGGGAAATTAAGAGTTCTTGTCTACAGGGAAAAGTTGCATAGTGCCAGCATCTCAGAGGGGTGGAAAAAGGCTGCAAGTAAAGCTCAGATATTTTGCCCACACTAACAGCAATCACCAATGAAATTCCATTCTTAATTTATGAATATTTGGGGAAACTATTATGAAGGAAATAATTTTTTTCGGCTCTGCTGAAAGGTCATGAAGTCACTGAAATGGAGAAAAATAGAATCCCAGAATGGTTTGGGTTGGAAGGGATCTTAAATACCATCTAGTTCCAACTCCTCTGCTGTGGGCAGGGATACCTTCTGCTAGACCAGGCCTTGAACAATTCCAGGGTTGGGGAATCCACAACTTATCTGGGCAATTGTTTTGACCTTAAAATATTATTTTACAGAGTTTTTGCTAGAAGAAAGGCAAATCTGCAGTAGTTATAGATAATCCATTGTAAAACTTGTTAAAAAATGAGAAAATAAAAAAAAAAATCAGTAGTTGAATGATGAATTAAAAGATTGTGAACTTGACTTTAGACAATCACTTCCCAAACTGATATGTAAATATTTACCATAATTTCTCTTCCTCTATTTCTCTGCCCACAGTTTCATGCTTGCAATTCCTGTCGGACAACAGTATGGCAGCAATTAGTTATCAATGTTGTTCTGGATTTGGGAAGTGCTTCCTGTCAGCTATTGTATGTAATGATTCATGGTCCTTCTCGTACAGAGCTGACCATCTCTGGATGCTCCCAGATTAATTTTCTGTGATTAGTTAATTTGGTATGATTTGTAGAAACAAATTATGTTTACAAAACAGTGTATAAACCCACCTTGTTTTGAATGCTTGCATACACTGTTCATAGCTTCTAAATACTATTTATTTTCCAAGTTGTTTAGAATAAATAGTTATAAGGAAGGTCCTGCCTTTAACAGGACCAATTCTTAGAATCCTTTGAGGGATTAAAGATCCTTTGAGTCCATTAAATTGATTTTAAAAATATAATGTCTGATACAACTTTTACACATATCAGCAATCACCTCTGTTCCATTTTATCCTCAGTTTTTCTGTCTTGGTCTTTCTCAGCATTAATTTTTAAGTAAGGAAGTAATTGTAGTCATTTTTTCTGCTTCTATTTCTGTCTTATCTGTTCACTGTTGTGTTTTTACTAACATAAACTGTTGGCAGTTTCAAATGGTGTACAAACTCTCTCTTGAGAAAATAGCTATCAAGATCATTAAATACACAGCGCTGATAGAGACAGGTATGAGCCTGATTCTGGTTCCTGATGTAGCTGCTCCATCCTGTTACCTCAATTTGTGTCACAACATTTTGCAACAGCCACAAAACTACCTGAGAAAGAGAAACCCCCAAGACTGAAAAGCCTTTTGTTTGAGACTGGCCCATATGGCCATAATCCAGAGAAAACTCATGCCACATCTGAGATGTCATCCCAGTTAACTGGGCTAAGGAAAAGGAATAAAATGACATACAATTTCTTTTCTCTCTTTTAGCATTCTGCATTGAGCAGAGCTCACCCAAGGTGAAGGCCCAAACCTGTATTTATCTTCTTTCTTTATACTGATTCTTGGGGGCTTTTTTCTTGTTTACATCCTAGCAATGCTTTCTATGTGCATGATGTTTTTAATGTGACCTTTTAAAATTTTAAAGTGTTTAACTTTTTATTTCCTTTCCCAAAGCTTTTACAGTTTGTTCTAATTTGCCTGCCTCCTGTATAAATGAAATTTTCTTTACTAATACCATTTCTATTACTTTCTTTTACTTAGATAGCAGATGCTGTCTTTAGGACTTTCTGATTGTTCTTCCCACAATATGTAGACTTTAAAAATTGATTTTTGAAAGTGGAAAATCTCGTCTCTCTCTCTCTCTCTCTCTCTCTTTCCCCCGCCCCCCCCGGATATGTCCTGTTGTGAGTTAATTTATAAAGAACACTTTGGCTTCCCCGACTCACCTTAGTACATCCCCAAAAAGAAAATTACTAGAATATAACAATCTTTTTTTTTTTCAGTGCTAGTTGATTCAACTGCATCTGTTTGCCTTTTAGTCTTTAATTTATGTTGGGCTGTAAACTGTCCAAGTAACAATTTGAGTGATGCAGCAACAGAAGGTGACCCAGATTACACAACACTGTTCGCTAATGCCAAATCTTCTTGTTCAATGGCAGCTGCTCAAAGCTTTGTGTTATTGCTATTCACATTCAACAGACACAAATCAAACAGCCTCCTCAGGCACCCAGCCTGCCTATCTTCATTTTAAACATGTTCAAGAGCTACTGCTTTTCATACACATATATCAGCCTCACCAGCTGAGGCCATTTAGCCTCTTTGGCTTGTATTTACTCTCAACCATCTGACACAATTATCAAGGAAACCCATTGTGACTTCCACTGTTTTGCACACTTCTGTTTATGTGGAAGTTTGCCGAGAACATTTTCTCTATAAAAATAGTTGGGCTTTCGTACTCCCTCATAATGGAGATATTTAGAACACCAGATATATCACAGTTGTTTAATAACTGCTTTCTCTAGAGGCTGTAATTAAAAAAGCATATATAAGAAATCCTACTAAAACATATAACATAAAGAGCTTTAGAAAAGGATAAATTAGTCTAGATTTTAATCAGAAATGTTTAGATTTACTGCATGAGTGGTATCAAAACGTAGGCTTTGTACAGTTTTAGCAGAAAAATTTATTGCTATTCAATAAGTGAAGCAACAAAATGTTTTCATTCCTCATTTAAGGAAAAAAAAAAGTTTAAGCATTGAGAAAGCTACAAAACAATGAGTTCATGCAACTTAGTTTCACGGACCAAATCTTTTTGGCATCTCCATCAAATTTTTAAAGCCTTCTGACAACACAAGCTTCCTGCTAGAAGTGCATGTCTAACCATCTACCCAGAGGACATGTCAGAACAATAAGAAAAAGTGCAAATCTTACTTTTTAAATGGATGAGCAGCAAGAAACTGAGGTAGAAGATGAGTAGAGAGTTAATTCTTGAATGAGCCATATTCATCTTGATAGGACATTCTCCGCTGAGTTGCCTGTTGTCCAAAGGGCTGGTGCTGATCCTCACTGCTTTCTCCTCATCTCTGAAACTAAGGGCATACCCAAGGGACCCAATCCCCTACAAGCCATCTTTGCCTGTGCCCCTCATCAGCCTGCGGACTGCAAACCTGCAGACTTTGATTCAAAAGGCAGTTGTGCTTGTTAAGGTTTTACTTCGGCCAGTCTGAGTGATTTTTCAAACCTGGTGCAGATTTGTGTGCGAGCTGGACTGGAGTCTCTTCCCAGCTGACTGCTGCAGAACTGTGTGGGGAATGGTGCACTCTGCCTGGCTGCCACTGCAGCACACTGTGAGCTCTCAGCAGCTCAAAATATGTCACTCACTACCTGCTACTGAACCCCCATTACATGACACTCCTGATTCATAGTGCAAACACTTGATGCTGTCTTGCACAGCCAGCTAACAAACACTTTCTGCTTTCTGAGTTTTTTCTGTATCTCACATCATTAGGACATGAAGTGAAAAGATGAAACATCCTCATTCGCAATCTTTTTAGTAGTTAGGTGTTAGCCTGTTCTCTTCCATAGTATTTTCTATTGTTGTTGTTATTGTTTACACTGGATTCACTAAAAAGCACAATGACTGGGAGCTGGCACAGGACCTCTGAGTGTCATCAGGTTGTGTTTTAATCTTGAACTGCTCATGGAAGAACCAGTCATTTACAGAGTCAGAAGGTGACATAGTAGGATTGATGAGAGAAGGGGATGAGAGGAGGGGATGGTCTCTGTTTGTTTTCAGCCAGAGCTGGCCTTAAACAACTTGACTGGTGCAAGTGTCATCAGTCTGCCTGTACTGGGGGAACCTTCCCCAGCAGCCACGGCAGCACAGCATGGTGTCTTCTCACCCTTTTTCTGCCCAAAGTTGTCTCAGTGTCCAATGCTGATCACAACTTTGTTCACAGCCTCAGCCTGGTCCAGCAGAAGTGAAAGTGAGGGAGGACAGGAACAGCCCCAGCAGCTGTAGTCAGTAGGATGATCCAGTACAAATGCTGGCCTTCTGGCACCTCACAAACCCAGTTTGTATGTTCACTATGGGTAAGCTGTACCACAGCAATGATTGCTGTAGCACCATTCCAGCTCTGAGGCCAAGACAGAGCTGATCTGCCCATTTGGCAGTGAATGTACTGTTTCTACCACCTTCACCTCTGCCAGTCTTCCTGGTTCTTGGCACTTACCCTCCATGGCTCAGTGAAGAAACCAGGCATTCTCAAGCCCAGGAACAGCCTAAAAAATCTGCTTGGTCATTGCTATGTTATGCTACTGTAAAACAGATAACACTCAATACATAGATATTTTCTTTTGTCCTCCCCGCTTCAGCAAAATTTTAACCCCCAGTTCAGGAAGCCTTTGATAATGAGTTTAATTTTACATGTACACGTAATTGAACTGAGCAGACTGAAAGGCAAGCATATGCTGAGGGCCTCAGGTGAGCAGGGAGCAGACTGTTGATACCAACATGAATTCACAAAACCTGTTTATAATTGGTAGGTACTTTTACATCCACTCATGCAGCTCAGTGAACTGAATAATTTTAAAATTTCTCCTGCTGCAAGGCTCTTCCTTCTTTCCCATCTCATTCCTGTACAGCTGCACTCATCCACTGATGGCCTTGTGGCATATCTTTCCAGACCCTTTTCCCCTTCTCCTGGCTCCAGCACCACTTCTGCTTCCCAGGAAACCTCCACACTCCCACTCCCTTGAGCCTCCTTGCTCCATCCACCAGCTCTGGTCTCTCCGATGGCAACCCAGGCTGGATTTCCTGGCCAAATTTCATAGGCTAGGAACACTATGATGAGCAAGGTTCCTAGTGGAAATTACTTAGATAGCTATCAAGTTAAATATAATTAAAAAGTGAATTGTAGTTTTCAGCTCTTTCACTTTCCATAATCCCCTTTGTTTTCTATTTATATTTATAGTTGTTTGGATATTTTCCTCTCCTTGTCATCTGTCTATTTAGTTTCTGTTTGAAATTATCTAGTAAAATACATAAGCATTACAATGTGAGCATGAAAACACCACTCTGTCATCTGAGAATTCTTCTGTTGGGCTAAATTATGCAGTTGAGTCAGTGCTGATTGCCTGCTTTAAGTGCATGAGTATTAAAATTTGTCACTATATAACTTACTTGGAAAAACAACATTTTGATATAATTTTGAACAATTTTTAAATTGTTTTTATTGAAATAGTCTCCATTAATAGGAATTTGTTATGTCATCTTATTGTGGTTACAATTGCTGATTAAATTAATTTCACCTTTACTAGAGAAACATTAGTGTACTAATCTAGAAGTTTAAGGAAGAAGGCATATATCCAACAATTGGTATAATACGTTTGGTCTGAAAACCTACAGATTCATGTATCAATCAATTTTAAAAAAACAAATCCTTTGAATATTCAGAAAGACAGACACAAAATTTAAGTAAATGTGAAGCTTTAAATTCTAAGGAATATATGGTAAATACTGCAAGGAAACAGTCACATCTATTAAATCTGGATAATTTTCTGAAAATTATACAAGTATATGGAAAATCTGTACTCTAAGCAAACTTAGCAGCTCTGAGACATCAAGATATGCCACTGGGCTGAGAACTTACCTATAGTGTGTTAACACATGTGTTGACACTGGAATTAAATAATCTGCTGTGGAACTCTGTGGTAATTACAAAACATACAGCAAGTGTATGAACACATATTAGATCTTTTGAAAGTTATTACACTGTAATTGCTTTCAGAATAACCAAAAGAGCTGCTTTTTCAACATCTTGGAAACTTAACTCTGCATTTCTCAATTACTTTTTTCAAATGTTTTCTTCTATGAGCTATTCATATCCCAGAATTTAATGGGGAATAAACTAGATTAACTTGTCACTGTCCTAATTCCCTGAAGTTGCCTACAGGATAAGGTTTGAATTTCTGCATGGATACCATTTGTACACAGTGAAACATAACATCTAAATGTAATTTCCATGCTTTCTCAGTGCAACTTAGCTTTGAAGAGATTCTGAAGTCATAGAAGTCAAAGGCTGTGCCATTTTCTCATGGAAAAAGGGTTTGTGCTGCCATTTGCTTTCACTTAAGTGGTGCCTTTTCTGTTCGGTTTGCTTCGGTGCAATAATTATGGAGTGGTGTAGTATCAGAGTATATTAGTCAGTGTCATCTCTTCTGAAATATTTTACTCAACTCTGTCCAGAAGTTTCATTATCTAACATCTTTTGTTTCCTGACATAACCATTGTTTTCAATTTTCAGATGACAGCAGTACTAATTAATCGTATATCTTCTGCCTCTCATCGCTAAGCATGTTGTTTTCTGATTGTTCAGTGTTTAAATTGTTCTAATTTAAAGTGCAATTTTTATTGCCACCATCCTATGCCTTCTAGGTCAAATATATTTATAGGTGATTTTCTTCAGTAATTGGCACTTCTTTTCCAGTCTGTGAAATGTTTTGGTAGTTTCAATCTAAACTACAAAATGAACAGAAATTAGAATAGTTAAATAATTCATAAAAAGTGTAAAATTCCCTTGCAGGTGGAAGATGTGAGTTTACAAAATGCCTGATGCTGACTAACCTGAAGCTTTTATTGAATCCTTTTGTTCACTGGAAGCAAGGCACTGGTAATTAGTCAAGAACAGGTGGGTGATTTCACGGAAGAATGGAAGAGGGACTGAGCTAAAAATAACCTTGCCTAGAGAGGTTTGGGATATGCAAAACTCATCTGGACAAGGTACCTTAGCGACCTGCTCAAACTAGACCTGGTTTGAGCAGGTGGTCTCCTCTCACCATATGATCCTGTGATTCTCTGGACATAGCATTAGATTTCCTGTACAAGCTCTAGCCTATATTAGCTCAGTCCCTAGTTTTAAATACCTAATGCAGAAAGCCATTTTATAAAATGGTCCTTGTTTTTTCTAAGGGTCCTTGATTTTCTTACTAGCATTCAATGGTGCTTCTTGTGTACATCTTCTCTTAAGTTCTTGCTGAATTTCATCACAGATGAAATTGGGATTCCAAATTTCACTGGGGATCTCCACTGGAAGAGCTCCATTTATGGAAAACTATGGACCATTAGAGCATGAAGTCGCTCTGGTCTGATATGGTTTGGGCATTAAAATACATTCTGAATTATTTATTTAAACTTGGGATGATGGGATTTTCTAGAACAATGGACCTAATCAGATAATCCATATCATCTTCCTGTTTATGGTACTTGAACCCTTTTCATAAAATAGATAACTTTTTTTTATCTTTAGCTTGTAGCACTTAGGTAATTATAAATGGACAAACCAAGATAACAGATAAACCAATGTGAATAAGGGATGGTTATATGGTCTTGTGGATGTTGTACTGAGACAGGAAGTTGTTTATCTCATTATCAAAACTCCTATAGATCTATTTTGCATTTTAACTAGGCCTCTTCCAAAAAGGACAACTCTGTGCATTGATTTCCCAACATTTGCAAAGTTCACCACCCACAAGAGCACTGGACAAGAGACAATTGGAAACTCCCTTGGCCTATACTTTTCCACAGGTAAATATTCTGTGACTATATTTAACTTCTCATATTAGTCTACAAATATCATTTTTCCCTTTTATTAGGGTGTGCAAATATTTAGGGTTTTCCCTTTGAGCTCTTGCTTTGCTCTTTTTATTTCCTTCTCGGCCTGAGTAGCACTTCAAAGCAGAACATTCTCTTCCAGAAGATCCAGCAGAGCATGAGCTTTCAGCTCTGCCCATTTTCAGATTATAAGTTTTTTAATGAAACTGAAGGGCTTTATCTAAAAATGTAAAATTATTTTATGGGATCTGCCAAGTATATTGCTTCCTTAAATGTAATACATTTTTTGAAATTATGACTACTTTTTTGCTTCTCCGCGTAACCACTTTCCTACTAAGTAGTGAAGGGTTTCTACCTGCTAGCCTAAAATATAAATGTAGCCAAAGATTACAGGAATGTCAAATTAATTCACTCATATATATATAATTTTGGATGTGATAGAAATGGTGGGAACAATAACCCATCCTTAACTGCCAAGTGTTTTCAACTACACTCACTTCAAGCAGTGCTTGCTTGAAGTACTTCATATTTCCTCATGGTCAGGAACTAGTTAAGGTGCATGCTGTTCAAATTATTGCATTTCTGGCAAGGAGTTTAAGCTGTTTTGTTATGTTTTCACATGAAGTCTCTCCTGAGTATTTTACACTTAGGTAGACAAAACAAAGTGGCTGTGCAAGGTATGACAGGATTCCCCCGGGACCTGCAGAACTCAACAGCGTTTGATTCACCTATTCTCATCTTTGATTAATTTTTGTGAAATAACATGTTTTTGTTGCATTTTGTGTGGCTGGGAAGCAGGGAAGCAGGAACCATCACCAGGGAAGCAATTCCACTGTCGGATGAATGCTAGGTCAGACCTTGTCAATGCAGATGAAAATTGGCAATTAGTATTCTGCACCTTGCTGCTAATGAACCGGATAATCAGGAAGTTTCTGTCTGTACCAGTAAGCCTCCTGTGAGTGTCAAGGTTATAGACTGCTTGAGAAAATGAGGCAAATAGTGTTTTTAAGAAAGCACTGATATATTAAGATCTAAATGGGTTGTACCTTTATTTTTCCCTCTATGCTTTTCACTTCAGAAGAGTAGACATCTTAACATTCTCACAGATCCTCTACTAATTCTGTTTTTTAATTTTCTTTGGAGTGAGATAACTCATACCACAAACCAGAAAGACCTAAACATGAATTAAATTAAAAACTCATCTATTGCAGAGGAGATAGTTGTGTAGTCAAGCAACTATCAGTACTAAGTGGTTTGAGAAGGAATTCAGACCCAGGAATTCCAGCAGGCAATAGTGCAGAGGAGGAGAAAGAGCAAGAGTCAGGAAGGCAGGATTAGTAAACAATTATGTTTGGTTTTAACACACACTTTACATGTAAACATTTTACTTCTGGTAAATACTGTAATTGTCCTAGGGACAGGGCAGGATGCTAATTGCACTCATATGGAGAGGCTGGAAATGAGGAGATGCTTCTGAAACTGTTGTCTGAATTTTGGTCTTTGCAAATACACAAACCTGACAACCCACTTGGTTTCACAGGACAAGCATTGGGCTGAGGGCCAGGAAACTATTTATTTCCCTAGTTTTGCTTTGCTGTACTTGCAGTGACAAATTAGTTTGAGGCAGTGAAATTTCCAATGGAAATGCAAACCACAGTAATCCTCAAAACGTAATATAACAGGCAAATACAGAAGCTTCTTAATTTTTCATGATCGCTAATATCCCTTTTTTTTCTTTTTTTTTTTTTGCTTTTCTGTACTCAGTCGTTGTATGTTGACTGTTTGTGACAAGGTTTTGAAAAGCATCTGACGATTTGGAGCTCTTTGATTTGCAGGTTTTCAGTTGAAGGATGTGACTTCCAGAAAGTGCAAAGCAAAATTTCCCTGTAGGCATCTCTGGAGTGTCTCAGTGTGGGTCCTGGCAAGCACTAAATAGCTCTTGGAAATCTTGGCCTCTATGTTAAAGTATTAGATAATATTATGGGAACAATAAGTAACAGTAAGTGCCCCAAAGGGATTTCAAGTTTCTGCTAAGTATTGGTTAAGACAGCATTCATCTTAATGCCAATGCATTTCTCAAAGGCTGCAGTTTTGTACCAAACTAAATCCTGAAAGTTTGTCAGTTTGAATTATATTGTTCACAAGGTAAAAGGAAATATTCTGGCTTCCACACTTGTGTTGATTCAGATTATCTCACACCTATTTTAACCACGGGTGGTGATACTGACCTCAGTGATGATGATGAATGTGGTGTCACCATGTTCCCCTGCCAGTGAAAAGAAAACACCCCCTGGATGGAGGTGGCAGAATTTGATCTCTAAGCATCATGTTGGATGCAAGAGGGGGAAAGAGCAGATGTTACTGCTGTGACTGATTTCAATTCTGCCAGTATCCTAAATCGCCAGGTGGTTTGTTGCTGAACTACATCTTAATTTTTGTGTGTGGGCAAGCTGAGATCTTTGCATATGCTGAATTTCAAACAGTGCTTTCCATTTTCCTGATCGTCAAGACTTTTTCACTTTTCTTTTTTTTTTTTTTTTAATAAAATATGGCATTTCTGTAGTAACTTCTTCCAATACAGCCTGGATGAATATTATTTTTGTGCACAGGCAGCTGCTGAGAGGTCTTGCCTTAGCACCCAGATTTGACTTTAGCACCAACATTCACCAAACATAGTTTTGTGGGACTGAGACTTCTAAATCTGAGACTGAGTTTCTGGAGTATAGGAATTTCTAAGCTAGCACTTCTAATGTAATTGCCCTTATCAAAGAAATACCATTTTGCTGTCAGAAACTGCAACTTCAGTACCTTGGCTCTAAGCAAGTTGTTTAAAAAAGGTGTATTCACAGTAGGAAAAAAGGAGTTCTCACAGCAGCAGGTCCTGTTTGTGTTGCAGCAGCTCCTCATGCTGGCAGTGTAAGATTTCCTCTTAGCTTTCAACTGCACTCAGAATTGAGGATGTTAAACACTGGTGTGACAGAGGAAGGAGAACAAACTGCATAGGACTTTGGAAAAACTTTTAGTCCTCAGCTAAACCTATGGGGACAACTCACATGCCTGAAGAACAGCAAATGCTGAGCTCTTTCAAAACTGTAGCCCTGCAAGTTGCTAAATGAACTGTAGCCTAAAGACACAGTTAACTCTTTTTACAGCTAACTCTTTTTAAATAAATAAGATTAATCAGAGTGAATTAAATAGTCTCTGGCAGCATCTGACTACTGAAGAATGGATAAACATGAGCCATGTTAAACTTGACTCCCTGTACTCCTGCAGCAGCAAAGTCAGGCTTCAGTATCAATTTGATGAAGTAGATTAATGTAACACGTCCTTGTAAAACACTGTATTTAAATAGGATAGGAACCAATAACCTACAAGAACTGTGCCAAATTTCATTATGACATGGCAATCACAATCAGCTAATAGTTTAAGAAATGAAATTAGCTTTCCAAAGGCTGGGAATGCAGAACATACTGTATTTGCTCTTCTCTACATTAGAAGCTATGGAAATAACTCATGTAGCAGACTGCACTGTTCGTGGTCATTCAGTGTGATTCTCTAACAGTCTGGCATTTCTTTAGGACCATATCCCTCTAGGTGTCAGAAGCCATACTGATCCTGAAAATAGGTATTATACTTGTAATTCAAGACAGGAAGAAAAAATTTTGTATTTGGCCAAACAATAGAAGTGCAAATTTCACATGTTGTCTATGCATAATATGAGGCAAATTTATCCATTCACATTTATCATGGGAAAAAGTGAGGAAAATTGTTTTGTACCATATGCTACTGTAAAGTGAGAGATATTTTCCAAAAACTGGGCAGAAATTCAAAGTTAGATGGTGATCTCCCTTAACCACCTAGTCTTTGAAGTGGAGCTGGCCAGAAATTTTTGGAGCCTTTCAGAAGGAATGGGATAGAGGTATGTAAATTATTTTGTGTGTGTGTGTGTATGTTTTGTTGTGGGGGGAACATAACCATCTTTTGTTTGAAAATTGCTGATAAAAAGAGCTCTGGCAAATTTAAAAGGTATAACCTTCTTGCTATTTTTTTCCTTTGAACAGATAAAATAATTTTTAAGTCTTTTGAAAAGTTTGAAACATAAATTAAGATTCCTCCAACCAAACATTTCAGCTAAACCAAGTCACTTCTGACATCACATATTTTTAAGGTAATAAACAAATATTAAAGATCCCAATCTGTGGTTTAGTTCGGGAAAAGAAAAATATTTTCAGAGGAGACGAAAGCATTCTCAGTCCCAGATTTACTTTGAAATCTCTTCTCCCTATCTTGATTCAAATAAAATGCGCTAGTGTAAGCAGAATTTAAAAAACACTCAGAAGAGGAAAAGCAATAGCAAATCTTTAGCACATAAAGGCACCCAAGTTTCTGTCAGCCCTTTCACCACTGAACACAACAGGTCTCAAAGCACCCAGGTTGTTGTGGCTGAGGCTGGCAGAGCTGCTCCCCTGTTAGCAAACAGATGGGTGGCATAAAATTCAACTATAGAAAAGGATATGAGCGATCATATCTCCTCCAGAAGGAAAGCAACTAGTGCCTTTTGAAGGGTTACAGTGCTCTATCAATTTTGCCTAATAAAGGAAAATTAAGAACTGGTTCTCTACCTCAGCTGTTTTTATTGGAAATGCATGTTTCTTTCTAGATGAAATAACATTAATCTTGGGATAACAACCAGCTACACCAAAAGAGATGTGCAACCAATCACAGTGTTCTGAAACTCACGGAAATGGGTTTAGCTCCAGTGACACCCCAGGCAGCAAGTTGGTTTGCTTCATTTTTTCATTTGGGAAGGTCATTGCAAGGTGATTGTCGTAGGATTATTTCATGGTGTTACATTTACTTTGGAATGACTGTTCTTTTAAAAATAACTTTTCTGTAGCAATTTCTTGTACAAGCTTCTTGTACAGTCTGGTAGTTTATGTGTATTGGATTGCTAACAAAGCAGAATCAATTCTGCTTTCCCTTTTTTTTTTTAGTTAAAACATTTTTTTTGTGCTGTGTGCTTGCACAGTGCATATTCTAACTACTGTTTTTTTGACTGGAAGCAAATTTGTCTTGCTCCAGGTTTTTAATAGTGGCCTCAAAGCATAATTAATTTACTTGTAGTCTGCCTCTTGATATCAGAATCTAGTTATATTTTCTTAGGAAAACGTTGTAATTAAATAATTCAAATGTGATTAAGAAAG
Source organism: Pachyramphus minor (assembly GCA_013397135.1). Lineage (NCBI taxonomy): Eukaryota > Metazoa > Chordata > Aves > Passeriformes > Tyrannidae > Pachyramphus > Pachyramphus minor. The sequence goes on along the minus strand of VYXB01007791.1, from coordinate 338,012 downwards.
CAGATATTGATTGTCACCTAAAATAAAAGAGGGTCCTGAAATTCTCACCTACACTATAATGATGCTTCAGAAACAGATGTAATGCTTTCATTATGTAATGATTGTTTCTTACAGTGAGCAGATTTACACAAGATGTAAGCTTTGTAACTGCAGCCTGTCATCCTGACTGTGAATAAACAGGCAGTGCACCCTAGAATATGTAAATTTAGCTCAGACAAATGAAACAATGACAGTTTAAATGCTCATCTAACCCTAAAACATCCTTAAATTTCTGCAGTTGTGTGTCTTTGGGGGAAAATGTATTGTAGATTATACTTACCTTTAACTTTATAATTCAAAACCAATAGCATCTACAAATTACACGGATAGTGATTCAGGAGAATGCAGAATAGCATCTTAATCTCCTCTTACACCTTGAAGCACCCTGCCTCTTGAGCAGAGAGATGGATTTTGATTGCCTGACAACTGTAACCATGTCCAGGTTCATCACAATGGGAAGGAGAAGAGCTCTGGGAAGCCTCGATAAACACTGAGCTGATAGGCTTATAGGGCTGTTTCTAGCTGTCTTTAAAATTACATAGCAGATATTATCCGAAGACACAAAAGCCTAAAAGCTGCTGGTAATTTATCAGCTTCACGTGCTAACCTTCCAAGAAATTACCATTGTCAGCCTTCTAATTTTTTTATCCCGTTCAGAAACTCCTATGCATTATACTCTATTTCTGAAAAGTCTTCAATAGCAAATGTGTTTTTTTCCTTAAGTAATCACTGAGCACATTGTACACACGTTTCTACATGCATGTAGTTGTAGCTTGACCTGTGCACCAAATTCTGTTTTTTACTGGGCAATGGAAGTGTTCTGTAAATGCTTGACTATATGGCTCAAGTGCAATGGCATCTGCCACATCCAACACAAACAGATGTAAGTTGGCTCTGGTAGCATGAACAGAAATGCTGCAAGTCCAGCAGAGGTCTTTTCTGGCTTGGCAAAGGAATTGCAGCTCAACTGGGTGGGCAGGCATGTGACAGAACTGCATTGTGAGAAGACATAGGGGTGGCTTTCCTTGGGAACCACAGTTCTGTTTCATATGGAGTTCAAGAAGGTGTTTATGTGCAGGCATAAATAGTCTGGTTGCATTGTGCTGTACCCTAAATGAGCTAGGCTGGATAACAGATGCAGGGCATTTAGCTCATCAGGAACTTGGTGCTAACACAGCTGCACTGCTTATAATATTAAAGAATCATTTAAACTTGGTAGTTTAAATGAACTAGTTAGGACTTGCATCATTGCAAGAAATGCTTTCCTTAAGACCTTGGTGGGCCACAACTAAATGCTAATCTGAACAAGAATGGACTTTGACATCTTAATGCTTTATTTCTTTAGCTCCAAACAATCCATACAGCAAACTAGGCAACACCTCAGTACACCAGCCTAATATTATCTCAAACATTCTCTTAAGTTTCGAAGTAATATCAGCTGAAGACTTTCTATATCCTTGGAAGGGTAATAGATAAAAAACCTGGGATCTTAAGTATAAAGTATTAAGTACATAGCCATCACATGAAGCCTTCTATGGCAGAACTCCTAACTTCACATTCTCTATAAACTTGAAGAGATAGAAGGATTTTCAGGTTTATACTATGAAAGAGAATATATATTAAAAGATTATTATTTTTTATGTAAAATGCAACTACTTTTCTTAGGGATTAAAAGTAGATTAATGCTTGTGGAAAGGATGGAGAGAGAGAGAAAGAGAGACTGGCTCTCACTTGTATTCTGTGGCCCAACAGACAGCACCAGGTCTGACTGTAATAAGGTCCCAATTACCTAACTCTAGGGGAGGATAGCTGGCATTTCCCTCTACCCGATGATTTAATTGGGCCTGTCAGCCAGGGATAATTGGTTTCTGGTTGACTGAAAAAGGTGACAGTGACATCAGCTCTCTGCTACCCTCCATTACTGGAATTCTTGTTGTCTCGTAATAGGGCCTCAGCAAACAGGGTGCTCCAGCAGCCTTACAGGTCTCTCATCATGCAGTGCAATGGAAATGCAGCAATGTAAGACAGAGAAACCCTTTCAAGCTGTTTACCCTATACATTTCCATAGTGCCTTTTTGGGAACCAGTACTATATATGGTTTTGCTTGTTTTACTGAAAATTTGATAATATTGTTGCAGCCATGATGGTTTAAGGCTATAAACAAGGCAGGATTTATTGGGAGAGACAATAGGGAGTACCTTTTACTAACCAGCTGATATGGCTGGAAAAATAAAGATGATTTTGGGCACATGAAACCTTCTCAAGGTCATGTGCCCAAAGCTGGGGCACTGTTTTTATTTCCAATAGTGACATGCACCATCTGAACTAATAAAAGATATTACATTTCTCCCTAATTCTTGTCTTGCTTAAAGGAAAACACCTCTTGATGCTAGTGGTGTATTATTGCAAAAGGTTTAATGTGCCCTGTTGAAAGGATCACCCAAACCAAAAAAATGTGTTAAGTCCTTGTTTATTCTTTACACAGCTTCAGGCAGGGAGTACAGCTTTAATTTGCAATAATTTTGTTACACTGCTTAAAACTTACATCAGTAGAGGACAGACAGATATTTCCTCCAACGTTAATCTCTTTTGTTCAGCTTTCCTCTCTCTCCTTTCCCCTGGACTGCCAAGAACTTTTGTGTGGAGCAGGCACGGATGGCAGGAAAGTACATGGGCAATTTCTCTCTACCCAAGGATTTCCCCAGTGGATATATTTTTCAAAGTGTGAAAGCAATGCAGTGCACCTATGAATCTACTTGTAGAGCTAGCCTAGTCCTGAGTTCACACTCAACAGACTTAGCACATCTGCAGTATTGTGACAGCATGGAGTGCCTTGTTCCTAGCCCCTGCTAATTTCACTTTAGGGCTGCACTGGATTAGCATTCCAGGAGGAAATTTGCTCTGTGGAATCTGCGGCCATACAGCTCTCTGCAACTTCTACACTGCATTAATCCCCCCAAAAGAGATGAGAATGACCAAGATCATTGTTATTCAACCCATGTCTGCCTACAGAACACTCCAGAGAACAAAACCCAAGCAGAGGCAGTGCCCACCCTTCCTTGCACTAAACTTCCCAGATGGAGTGAGGCAGGCTGATACAGTCAGAGTGGATCTGACCTCCTCCTCTCGACATTTCACTTGCTGCACTTTAGAGAGAGAGACAAGGGAAGAAGCCTGATCAACATGATTCGCATGTCAAACATCCATAATAGTACAACCAGCCTCCAGCTGATTAGTGCCCCAGAGAGTCCTGAATTGAGAGACCTGGGTGGTCTTTTCATGGCCTATGTGAAAGAATTTCTTGGCGATGGTTCCAGCAATGGACTTTATTCAGCACTGTTGGCTAGAAAACTTGTTGGAGTCTCTAGACAATCTTATAACCCTTTCACTTCACAGCCTAATTTGAAACATTTGTGTGTATGTGGTGATTGGCAGTAAAACACAGAAAAATCTCAGACTGGAGGAAGTATAGGCTTTGTGGGTTCCTCCCTAGGTCCCACCCATCACTGACACATCTGGGATACAAAAAGGAAGAATGACAACATGGGTCATGCTACAGCAGTGTGAACCCATGGCAAATTAGCTACAAAATTCCTAGAGAGACATTTACCTTTGCAAAAATGCCAAGGCCAAAGTAAAGGTGGCTGGAAAAGGATGTGATTGTTTGTGCTACTAGATTTACAGCTGGATACTTACAGCGATCAGCTGTTAAAGGATATATTGGGAATAAATTGAAATTACTCAGTCAGGTCTTACAACTTGCATGGTATTTTTATGTAATTTTATTATTATTTGGTTGGCAGCTAAGTGCTTAATTTCAGAGTTGATTTCCTATCTGTCTTTTGTATAAATGGCATTTGATTAAAATATCTGCCATTTCTAGTTTCACTATATCTCAGAAGTGAAGATTTTGAGCTATAGAGCAAGTATTTCAAGGTGAAACTGTCTCCTCCAACACCAAACCCTCTTGCACAAAGCTACTTCCTAATTTCCAACAATTCAATACTATTTATTTGATAAATATGCTGTTTTCTTGGACAAATCTAAGCAGCTGCATTTGCAAATTCTGTACAGTCTCACAGAGGTAAGTGCTTATTCTTTGATTGATACTGTCTCTAGTTAACATAAAAGTCAGCTTTTTAATCTACATGGGATATGCCATTAACTGGCAAGAAATTTTAGTAATAAGCATTAGAACAAAAAGGATTAATATAGTTACATTTTGCATGTACCACTTTAACTGTAAAAGACTTAATGCTGAAAGAATCATAATGACCTGAGAGTTCAAGGACATTTTGTTTCCAGAGTGTAATTATTGCGGCAATGCCAGGCATGGTAATGGATCACTTAGCACTGTATGATTTTTCTTTGAACTAAGTCCTTCATGTATCATAAAACAGCAAAAGAAAAAAAGTGTTACCTAGGCTTGTGCTAAGTCAAAATGCTTGCTGAACTTGTACAGTTTGGCAATTAGATATAGATGCTTTGTAGACTGCCAAGAAACAACATTGGATTCAACACAGCGTAAATAGTATCAGCAACAAATTAAAAAAAATCAGGTTGTTATCTAAAGAAAAAAAAAACCAAAATAAAACCAAGCAACTCCCCTCCCCACACCCCCCAACAACACAGAAGAAACTAAGCAAGTCTCAGGGCTATTCCACAGAACACTTTCCTAGCTTGGTTACTCTTGCTGGCAAAGCAGTTCTCATCAAGGCTGCATCTTCCTTATGTACTTCATTCGTGAAAACTGATGAAGCACATAATTTTATATATTCCAAATGATGCTATTTGCTATGGAAACTGTAAGACCCAGGAAGCCAATACCCACTAATGCTGTCTTTATGAGCCTGCTATTCAGGTTAGAGTGAAATGTAAAGCTCAGCTTAAAATTTACAGTGCCTTGCTCTCAGAACTCGCTTTTTCCCTGCAAAATCAAAATGGAGAAACTTATCAAACAGAGAAACATTTTTAACATTATGTACAATTTAACTAGGACTCTACGGAAATTAAAGTTGGGCAAGCACAAGCATATATTTGTCTTCTGTGTAAGAAAACCATAGTAATATTGATTGTTCTATTTACATTGATGCCATTATTTCACTTAAGAATAATAACTAAATGAAAGAACTGATGCTACTTAAAATATTATTTGAAATAGTTTAATATTAACATATATTTGTAATATACTATTACATATTAGAAAAACTTTGAAGTGAAATAATTTATATACTTCAATGCAAATGCAGTGCTGCGAGTACAGGCAGCACAGCAACACTCAGGACATAACAAATGCTTTGAAAATTTTCAGTATTGCTGTGGAAAAATGCAACACCTGCAAGTCATGCTGTGTTTGTTATGCTGGGTGACAACCACTGTCAATTTACAGGTCATAAATACAGAGTACATGCAGTGGAATAAAGTTTAATCCTTCTTTAAAGCTGTCAGGAAAATAAACCCATTTTCTGTGTCACATTGTCACTAGCAATCGGTTATCTCGGGAAGGATGGAGATAGAACAGAAGGCTGAGTGCCTTCTATATGCTAATGAACTGCACACCGACTGTATCCCCCCAAGCCAGCGGCACTCCTGGGGCTGCTCTTTTTGTCACCCGGGAAGCATGAAAACAGGGAATTTCACAAGAACTTATGTGAAGTGCTCTAAAACTCTCAAGTAGAAGACAAATTCAAAGCAGTAGTATTGAATATTTTCTCGGTCCTGGAAAATGAAGACCAGAATTTTTGGATTGTCCCACCGATCCAGCGTGCTGCTGATTTTTTCTCTGCTAAACACTTTCAATAAATTACCTGAGTGTATTATTTGAAAAATCTGCAAACACTACATTTATTTCTTTTTCACTGCTCTGGATTCTGATTGTTAGCAAAGGGTGTACAAGCACATCTACTGTGCCGAAATAAATGGCTCGTGAGTATTCAGCGTTGTAATGGTTTTGCACACAGTGGAAATCCTTTTCTCTTTGCACTTTCGTAACTTAGAATCCTAGTTCTGTGCTCAAAAATTACATGAGAAACATTCACTAAAACAAGTGATACGCAAAGCATTTCTTTATAAGCTCGAATTACAGCAGGCAATTGGCTTGTATGTTACATTTAGGAGCCACGGGAAGCACGACTGGGAAACTGACAAGTCCTTATGCGACGTGCTTCAAAACACTCCAGCAGAAAGCAAATTCAAAGCAGTGCTGTGGAGCAGTGCCCGGCCGTCCCGAGTCAGCGGCGCTGACCGGCTGTTTGAGAGAGCGCCGCTGGCTTTTACGCGCTACTTCTACCCCGCGGGCCGCACCTCGGGGCCGGACCCTGTGCCCCGCGCCCGTCCCGCCGCCCGGCCCTGGCGCTGAGGCGGCC